>JAPMOQ010065732.1:0-10649 GCA_026543055.1 Argiope trifasciata | reverse complement strand
TAAAAATATCATCATAGAAAGTATTTTTTAAACTTGCATTTTGCAAGTAGAAAAAACAAATTGATTTTGTTGTTAGCGCTTTTTATGTAATCCATATGTGAAAGCTGCTCTTTATTCTCATTAGCCCTTAAAATCAGCCAATATTTCAACTAAGAAAACATCTGAAATACATTTCTTGAAATGGGAATTTTAACCCACTAGTTCAGTATATATAAAACAAATGCTCTTTCAAAGAGAAGGGTTTTTTAAATTATTGCTTGAACTTTATTGAAAGGAAAAAAATAATTTACTGTTCCATTTAATATATTTTCCGTTCCATATCAAAAAAGACTTATAAAGAGTTTTTCAGATTTTTTAACAACTCAGAATAAAGTCATTTATTTAATATATTGAGGAGAACGTCTTCAATTTCTTTTAATAAAAGTGAAAAACTGAATAGTTTTTTATACAGCGACTTATGAAGGACCCAAAAGTGCGAGTCGATATTTTTCATAGAATTTGTTGAAGCATGTAGAAGTCAAAAGTTCCATTTTTCTTCTTCTTTTTTTTTCAAAAAATGAGAGAGCCTGCTACATTTCGTTTGAGTTTCGACGAGGAATGAAAAATTTTCAAACACGCTCGAATATTTTGAGATACGGCAGGGAAAGCAAATATGTGTTTTTATGTAATAGCAAGACTCCCTGCAGTATTCCTTTTACCCCGCAACTTATTTATAATACAAAGTGTTCTTCTCCTTAATATTGAATCTGACAAGGAGACAGAATTTTGTTATATTGATATAGTGGTACAGATGCACCTTTTATATGTATGTTTATAAATAATTTATGAATATGCTTAGACAGAATATTTCTAAAATTTAATTCGGATTATGGAATTTCATTGCATTTTCTTGCAGATGCTGGAAATTTACTATAATTAAATGTTGAAATTTACTATTATTTTATATTCATTTAAAAAATGAACTCATTTTTAAAAATATATTGTTATATACTAGGCAATTGCATGGTTTTTCCCTGATTACCAAAGATTTTTAAAGAAGAACAATATAGCAAAGTAATCGTATTTGATTTTTTTAGACCGAAAGATGACGCAACTGATACTAAAATGGTGATTTTACCCTCGACTTTTATCATAAGGATGTCAATGGAATCCCAGAGAAAATGTCGTCAATGCTTTACACTTTTACTATTCGCTAATATACACTCAAAGTTAACAAATAATTTTAAATCTATGATATTTCAAAGCCTAATATTCCTATAAGGTCTGGTTTACCTTTACAAATCTTCATTTCATTTATTATTAATTATTTCTTCTAAACTGAAGTAAAGCTCTTATAAAGTGTACCGACTTTTTATTTAATCTATATGAAGTTATTTTCTTTTTCCTTCAGATTGTTACTCCTATAAAATACTATACTCAAATTAAGCAGACTTTTATAGTTGTTAGTATTTGAATTTTCTAATAATCTGAGAATGGATATGGATATTTTTACAATAATGATATTCCTAAGATAAAGATTATGATGCAAATATAAGAATACTCGTAAATAAATTAAATTATTTTCTCAAAACCATTGAAAAAAACGCCCTTAATAAAATTTCAGAAAAAAGTAAACGCTTCCGCTGAGTAGGAAATCATCTATTGATAACAATAATCCACTGGCTTCTAAAATCAATCAATAAAAGGAAAATTCATTAGAATTTAAATACTATTTTGTCAGCTGGAAATAAGGGAATGATGAATTAACTTTTGCTAACAGTTGTTAACTTTTCCAAAGTAATTGGAAACTCCTGGAAATTGAATTAAATGATTAAAAAGTATCTAGAGTTATCGAATACCTAATGAGAAGTAAAGAAATAGCTTTATGCTCACTTCATTCTCAAAGAAGATATTTATACAAATTGTCCACTGTAATTTTACACATATAGCAGGATTTTATACTTTCTATTTAAGTTTAAGCAAGCTTTTACAAACATAGAGTTCCAGATAGTTACGTACTTGACTTCATTATTTCTAAAGTATTTAGATTCATAGTTGGAAAATATTAATTTATTGATTAGTATTACATGAAGAATGCATTCCCAATTAATGTTAATACTTAAAAATAAAAAATAAAAACATGTTGAATAAAAATTAATATTACTAAAAACACCACTTTACATTAATTTATTTTTGTATTAGAATAATTTCTAATTTCATCAAGAAACAAAGATTCGATAATGTTTATGACTGCAGATTTAATTTAATTAAACTAGTTGTAGAGAAATCTTTAAATATTTAAGCAACTGAATATTTTGGAATAATTAAATTTAAAGTTTAAAACTTAACATAAGTACATATTTATATACTCTGAACAGATTGTCATCATAGCGTTTCAAAACCATGTTCGATTTCCTAGATAATTATCTTAATGAGGCATCCTTTTTTAATGAATTTAAAAAATAAAAGAATTTTTTCAATCAAATGGTGACAATAAAGGATATAAAAAATAGAATTGACAGTTCTATTATAATATGCAATCAGATTTTGTTTTGTATGCCACTAATCTTTTTCTAAACTGTCTTTCTTTCTTTCATTCACAATTAGTGCGAGTCATTAGTAGTTAGTTAAATTAACCTTACATTAATTAAATTCGTATTTCAACCTTTTAGATTTTTATTGATAACGTAAATATAATTTAAAAAATATGTCCAAGCAATTAAATTGTTTTCATTAAAATATTCCGATTTCTCCTTCCGTTTTTATAAATAGTACTGTATTCGTTTAATTATATGCTAAAATTTGAAATTTTAGGTGTGTGAAAGAATTAAGAATTTATTTTCATTTTAATAAGATTCGATAGTATTAAAAGCACACCTCTAAATAACTTTAGACAGCAGGAAAAAAAGTGC
Source organism: Argiope trifasciata (assembly GCA_026543055.1). Lineage (NCBI taxonomy): Eukaryota > Metazoa > Arthropoda > Arachnida > Araneae > Araneidae > Argiope > Argiope trifasciata. The sequence goes on along the minus strand of JAPMOQ010065732.1, from coordinate 7,758 downwards.
TAACGAATTGACTAGACGTTTATATTGCACAAAAATATTTTATAGAAATATTTTCATGTCTTTTTCTATAAAGAGTGTTCTGCTTGAAGCAGCACTGAAAAATTTTATAGATCAGTTTTACTTTTACTATATCAAAACCTCTAGCTTCGAGTAGAGCTTCTGTCAAATGGATTTTTTTTTTTTGGACCATGATTATTTGCTTTAAGTTCTTTCTTAGAGATAAAGAAAAGCTTTTAATCAAGAAGTGAATGCCTATAAATCAAGAAATCAAGCAATCGATTTTTTTGTTCTCTCAACTTAATTCGCTGGAAGTTTGATAATTTGTACATTGGTATGTTTTTGATGTTAATATGAGATTTTAAATTTTTGAAACTTAACTGTGAGTTAATAGATAGATTTCTATAGATTTTCATACACTTTCCGTGGCAGCACCTTGGAAAGACTGCTAAAGAATAATTCGCTTCATTTTTCCCAGCTATGTATATGCACTTAAATTAATAAGTGAAAAAATTGAAAAAATAATTCTTCTTACCAATAAATAAAAAAATTAACATATAAAAGATTGTTTAATTAATATCTTTGATACTTATTTTTAATTTATAATTAAAAATTTATTTCCGATTTTTGACAATCCAGATACTAGATATGAAATTTATCTTTTATAAATAAGTTGCATATTCTACGATTACTGGAATTGCAAATAACATTTGTTTGCATCCATTAATTTCCCAATGGTTTTATTTCGTATTCTGAAGACAAATTGTTGATGCATCGATTCACGAATGCAGTGATTTTGGTTCCCTATTTCTATCTCGGCTCTCACGCAACCGAATATCGTGATACCACTAAACAAGAAGAAATTCGTATCTCTAAAACCACACCTTTTCCATCCAGAAACGTTTCAACCTGATAATCGATGTGTAAGCACTACCTCAGCAAAATGTTTCCCCACTTTGCCAGCTGCATTTGCTGAAAGGCTTCAAGCACTATGAAACGTTTTCCCACAGAGAATAAATATTATGTAAAGGAAATGGTTCGAGGAGTTGACTCTTCAAACGCTGTTCCTTAATTTTTGTTTTATTAAAGTATGCTTATCAGAAATCAGTTAACAAATGAAAAATAAAGTGTTCTAAGAATAAGTAAAAAAGCGTTCTAGTCATAAATAAAATTTTGAAGTTGACTGTTACATCTTAAACTCCTATGTATTACTCATTTGAAGGTTTTATATATATATATATATATATATATATATATATATATATATATATATTATTCATAAGCTTTAGGTTATGCAATTTTTTTTTAGTTTTTCCGTCATCAGCAGAATCAAATAAACTTCTTCACTGTCTGACTCGTAACATCTTTCATTCAAATGGCAATGAGAAAAGAATGTATTTTTTAGGTTCAATCCGCACACTTGAAGTGATTGATGTTGTACCTTGTTGATGGCCATTGAAAATGTACGTCAAATGTGGAAATTCAGTCGTTTAAAATCAAAAGGAATGTTTGGGGGGGGAGGATAATGGGAATGCGTGGAGTGATCACATCCCAATCGATATTCCTTTAAGGATAGTAGTCATGTTCCTTGCCTCAAGAGAGTTTTTTCTTATTTCTAACACTCGTGATTAGGTACCATGTAAACGGTACTGAAGAATTTACTCAAGAATTTGCAACTTTCATAATATATAATTATTAGAATTTTTTCTAAGCAATGTTCCATCATAATGAGCAACTTTCAACTTAGTTCAATATTTTTCTTCTAAAATTTGAATGTTTGATTTAATATTATAAAAATATTGCCAAATGTTGCAAAATGAAAAAAACAATGTTTGCCAAATGCAGAAATATCAACTTATATGATAAATAGGTCCTGATTCTAGAAATATAATGACATTCTCTCATGATACAGTCTTTGTCGACATCTTTTTTATTTCCTTAATTATAATTAATGTCTCATAATTTCGGCTATTAAAAATTATATTCCATATTTAAATAATAAATATAACAAGTTTTGAGTCTTTCTGCTCTGATTTTAATGCCATCGATTACTTTAGAATGTCTTTGATGATAATGGACGCATCTTTAAAAAATTTCGTTTATAAGAATTGCTGCAGCATTTATAAGAGAAGTAACTATTTGTGATATTGAAATAAATCGTAATTCAAACTGTGAATTTTTTACCTTGCTTATACGAAGTGCTTTCATTATCATTAGTACTTTAAGAAGAAAATTATGTCCCATTATTAAAGTGAGATATCTAATAGTTGTTTCTCCTTAAATGTCTTGCCTTTGGACGCTTTATTTTCTGCTGCCTTTTCTTTTCTTTTTCGAGCAGTTTTTCTCGTTTCAATATCAATAGCTCCATTTACTATTCTTCGAATTCTTATTTAAAGGAAATTCTTTTTCTTTTTGCTAGATGCATTTTAATTTTGATAGTTCACGTTAAAAAGTTCTTTTATTTACATAATGAAATGTTGGAGATACTTTCTTTTTTAAATTGAATCTCTGAATGATAAACTTTTATTAAAAATAATGTTTAATTTCTCTTTTTTTTTAAATTTAATTTATTGTTTTTTTTCTTAACTAATTTTTTTCTTAGGCTTTAACAATAAATATTGAAAACTTTACGCAAAATTTTTCCTGTCTATTTATTAACATCAATCATCTATTACTATCGAATCGGAATTTTCCGTGTTTTTACTTAATAGGTATGAATATAAAAGAATATATTATATCATATGCTATGTAATATAAAAAAGCGATTTAAAGATTTCTGGTGAGTCTATTTCGTATTCTGGGGTTTTCTATTTCCGTATGTCTTGCATAGCACGAAACGATAGAAAATAATACGAAAGCACGAAATGAAATAATCCTTAAAAATTCAGTATAGTACAAAATAAACATAACATAGTCTACGGAATGAACTAATAATTAATAGTAGTTAGTAAACAAATCTTGAGAACGCAGTCTTTAAAGAGGCCAGTAAGAATGACCTGTGAACAAATGTATGCGCGTTGCCCTCTTGAAAGCATAATTCTCCAATGCCAAAGATCACTTTAATAAGGTTTAAATGTTAAATGCTAAAATCACCACCATATACTTTATGTGAAAATGTAACAAAAAAAAGTATTTCTGTAAACTTCGTGGGAAATTGGGTGGAACCAATGAATTTTAAAGTCATACATTTAATTTCACTTACTTCAGGAAATGCATTGAAATAGTTTTTATAATAGACAGCATTTATGTGTTTAAGAGCTTTAACATGATAATTTTTATTTTCACTCATCACAATGTAAAAGACCAAGAAAAAAAAGGAAAGAAGCTTACTGCAACTAAAAAAAGTAAATTTTTCAGAGGTGAAATTTTTTTTTCAAAAATTCATAAATATATCTTTTTTTTATTTATTCAATACTCTTTTTTTAAATACATATTTACATAACTTATTTTAATGATAATTCCATTTTTTTTCGAAGCTTTCAGTAATACATGTAATGAAGGAAAAACATTTTACGCGCTTCAAAACACCATTATTTTTTTCATTTCATCTATTATTGTTGCCATTTCTTATGGACTAGCCCGTTGCTGAGGTCGACTATTTTAAGGCGATAGATCGCCTCTTGTTTCAATAGTGCCATCCAGTGCCAAGAGTACGTACAATAGCATGTATAACTTGAAATGTGTTGAAGGCATTTATTTTACCGTTAGATAATAAAAATTTATCCATTTCTAAACAGCTCCTAGATTTTAAAAATATTTTTTTCATATTGTGTTAAGCAAGGAAATTTAAATTCAATAAAATTTATTTTCAGGCATTTAAAAGCTTTTTTTTTATAATAACGTTTCTGAATTAAATTTAACATGGAATTCTTTCAAAAGCATTTAGAGCATTTAACTTTGCTCAGGCCCTAATTTCTGTCAATATAAAAAATGGCTAGATGTTGAGACTGGACTGTCTCATTCGGATATACTTTTCTCATGTTGAAATGCTTCGTTTTTGTGCCGTTAGTTCATTAATTAGACGCAGAATATGCATTTGAATAATTTATAATATTTAAAGAAACTATTTATGAATTTTTTGGCAATCTTTGGAAGAGTTGCATTAAATTTCTTCTAAATTTCTAACAATATAAAAAGAGAAACTCTCTATTAAAGAATAAGTAATAAAATACTATGATAAATTTATAATGATACGACTTATGGCTGAAGAATCTTTACATATCACATATGGTAGTTTATAATAATTTTTTTACTAATGGACCAAATACATTGTATATTATTTGTGTTTTATTAAATAATATTCGCAATATTGGTTAATATATATTGCCCAATATTGTACAATAGTATGCAACATGTTGCTTTCTCTGGATTTTTTGAGAGCTTATAATATGGTAACCATTTGAACATACTCGTGCCAGCGCTTACAAACAATTTCTCAGGTACTCTAGAGAGTCGACCCCTGAAAGATCCATTGTAAATCTTAGTTCTGAAATAATTTTGAATTATCAAGTAGATTTGAAACTAAATTTATTCAAAGGCGAATTTTGTACTGAAAATTGTGAATTTAAACTACACGTTTCAGATAAATGTGAAATGTTAGTGAATATCATGTGGCAATTAAAACTTGTCAGTTATTTCTTGGATGTGATCTAGATGATACTGATTAAAATTTTAGGATCACATTAAATTAAAAATATGATAATTAGATCTCTGGAGATTAAACGTATCAGATAGGAAAGTTTTTAATTCTCATACTAAGAGTAGCTTTTACATTACTGCACAAAATAACACATTCCATTAAAATTACATTAAAAGATTAAAATAAAAAAATTGTAATAAATATTTTAAGAGAATTATTTTGACTTGTGATGGATATTTTACTAAAACAATTGCAATGATCAAAATATGTGAGTAAAGGAAAATTGAATAGCAGTGATTGCTGCATTATCTCAAGGCAATACTCTATGGCGCTACCAATGCATCGATAACTGCTTACTGAACAGCGTTTAAAAACCGAAGACTAAAATATAACTGAAAGTTCAATAATATATAAGAAGGCTTTTTCTTACACCCATTGCATTTATTTTTCAAAACACAAATCGAAACTGAATACAAAACGTGTTTTTAACAGTTATTAGTTACAGTAACAACACTTATTAGGCTACAGTTAATAAAACTAATACTAAATAAAAGATGAGTAGAGATGACAATGATAAAGCCAATTTTATTGTTACAACAGAGAATATTTAAATACGAGAAGAACAGAAAATAAATAGTAATTTTATAAAATATTTACTGGCAGGGATAGAATAATAACAATATGTTTGCAAACAAATTTTTAATGTTTACAAACAAATAAGACAATGAAGAAAGATTAAATAAATTTTGATTTAAAATCTACCATTGAGGATCGAAGAATTTCTGTCAAATATCTTTTCACTACTTTCAAAACCACTTTCTTGGTTTCTCATTAAATCAAAAGAAAGACAACGAGCAAGTACCAAAGAAAATCTAAAACTAGTCTTTGAAAGTAAATCAATACTTAAACTTTGAAGACAACTAAAGAGCTGACGTAGTTTGTTTGATTCAGATCACTCTGTTTCTCAAGACTGAGTGAGGAAAAGGCAATGTGAATGGCAATAAAATAAAAAAAATACTTTGATCCTTTATATACATTTCACGATTATGGTAATATCTATATAATTCTTCATTTAATAATGCGTTGATAACTATTTTAGATTACTTTTCTTTTCATCAGGCTATGATCAAATTAATTAATCAGGTTATGACTCCTAGATTTTTCTTTTCAGTTTTTAAGTTACGCTGCTATAAAAAATGAAAACGAATTCAATTTATATCATTCATACTACTTATAATGCCATATATAATTTGAAAAGAATCTAGCACTAGAATTTTTTCTATATAAAATTCAGGTGAATATCTAATAACTTGATTTTTGATCTTCCTATTTTTAATAATGCAATACTACTGTTATAAAGAGAAATGCACTATTTCTCAATAATTTAAACTGAAGAAGACTTTGAAAAAGGAATTCGCTATGAATGGCCAATATATTATTTGCATATTGCAGAACCTAGGTGCTGGGTGGTTAGGCTCGGGTTCGAAACCGGAGGATTTCAGATTCGAGACTCGATTCCATCGAAGAGCCGTCGTGTAAGCGAGACTAGTGCAAGTTAAATCCGTATTGATCAAACATACTACCACATGTGTAGCTTGATGCTGAAAGATGGGTTCCAGCTCAGGTATTGTCCTCGTCACTAGTCTGCGGTTCAAAATTGCGAGGTCTGTCCCAAAAAGCCCTAGTGCTACTTTAAAACGAGAAGTTTAAATAACTAAACAAAACTAAACACGTGGTTCACGAAGCGTTTCACCAAATACAATGGAGGGAGTGGAATATTTTTCTAAAATAATACTTAAACAATGATCATCACATAATGAATGGGAAAATATGACCGTTTAAAGAAACTTTTCTCTTGTTATGTGGTATCGTGATATTCAGTTGTGTGAAGACTGAAATATAAATGGGAAACTAGAATAAATACAATTTTTTAACACACTATATTATACATACATATATACATATACACACACATACATACACATAAGTATGTATGTATATACACATACACATATATATATACATATATATATTCAGAGCTACATACCACCGTGACTATTCATCTGAAAATTCTGAAATTTTGGGTACGCGTTAATAAAGAAGGAAAAAGACATTTTGGTAAAAAAAATAATTCAGTTCCAAATTTCGCCACTAGAGGGTGTACTGTTTACTATTTTTTTAAAAATAAGAATTACACATTGGCTTGGAATTAATCCAAGTCATGTTCGATATGATGGCCACCATTTTCAGCTACCCTTGGAAATCTGAATATGGCATGTTCAACAGTAGAGCGTAATGTCTGCATTGAAATATTGAAAACTTGGCCGAAAAAAAAAGGTTTTAAGATCAGGTCAACAACTCGGGTTGTCACAGCCAACCAGATTTTTCAAATATCCCCAGAGTAAAAAATCGCATGGATTAAGGGCTGGGAACTGGGCAGTCAAAGCAATATTGAAGTGGTGGCTTAAAAATGCATTTTCAGAATATTTTTTACACAATTTGCAGTGGTGGAGTCACACCATCCTGCATAAAAAAGCGTTCAATCAAGACATTGGCGTGATTGTAGAGCCGGAACAATTGCATTCTCTAACATCAATGTATATAATTGTTTCGTGATAGTGCATAATTGTTTCGTTAAACTCCATCACTGCACCTGATGGAGTTTGTTCCTCATAGAAGTACGGCTCCAGAATAAAAGAAGCATTAAATCCACACCATACCGTTATTTTGGTGAATGCAACGGAACATCCAGGGTAGAGAGGGGATGTTCTGTAGCCCAAATTCGGCAGTTATGCGTATTCGCCGAGCCATCTAAATGGAAATCAGCTTCGTCGAACCACTAAATGGTCCAAAGCTATTCAGAATTGGCCTCACACCGAGCAAGAAACTGAAGTGAGAACGTTAATCGTGCGTCAAAATCGTGTGGATGCAGCTGATGAATAAGTGAGATTTTGTATCGATATTATTGCAGGATATTCCTAAGAATCTTTTTCATAGTGGCACGTGGTCTATCCAACATTATTGAGACATGGCGAACACTACTGCTAGACGTGAAGTTTGATGTTTTGTCCCCTTCTACTTGAAGTGCAACCTCCTCAACGACTTCTGAAGGAACTGATTTT
>JAPMOQ010065724.1:0-10743 GCA_026543055.1 Argiope trifasciata | reverse complement strand
AAGATGTGTTAACAGTACATCAGTACCAGAACTGATTTGCAAAATTTTTCCTTCAAATGAGGAGGCCAAAAACCACCTCGATCAGTTTTTTTTTACAGCAAAGACCAAAACTTTTATGAGCGTGTAATCATGTTACGACCAAAAATATGGCAAAAGGTATTAGACCAGAATGGCAATTTTATAATTTAATAAATAATTTATTCATTAAACGAAAATTTCTTTTCATTTTGACACAAAAATACGAAATGACTTTCCGAACGACCCAATATATTAAAACATTCAGGTCTCTTGAATTTCCTTACTGAGAATTCAGATAATTGGAAGGTTAGGACGCTGAAACGAGAAACAAATTCAAAAATCGGAAATAGCACATCTACTCAGGATGTCTATTTAATTAATATTGATAGTAAAATGATCAAATTAAATATCACCTAAACATAGGAAATGTATTTTATTCAGCAGTCAGTTTTCACAAAAACTGTGCGATTTAGTACATACATTAAAAATGAAATAAACTTATGAAGGCTGCTGATAAAATCAACTTATGAAGTTAATATTTAATGTATATTAAATTATGTCTCTTAACAATGAAAAGCGAAAAATAAGATAATAACAAAATTACCGGATAAAAAAAGTGATTAAAAATATTCCATGCTATTCGAAGGAAGATAATTTAAATTTATATTTCCATACTTTTTTTTCCTATACAGGTCACCAGATAAAGAGTAAGTAGTAAAAGGACAGCGGAAATAAGTTTTTCATTTTGAATATCTAAAAATGGTGGGTAAAGAATAGACATATCAGAATATACAAAATTTTCACAGCTAATTTCACATTTCTGACAACTATGAGGCATCTGAGTGCTAATTCAACACTGATTTCTGATGTTAAAAACAAAAGGCCGAATTCAAAAATTTCATAAAGATGTACTGGATTAGAGAATGCTCAGCACATAGTGATCAGATATTGACATTGTTCTAGTCGTGAACAGGATAGACTGTTATCAACAATTTAGTAGTTTATACCCCTTGATTAACGCCTCATGCCGAATCGCGTACAGTCACTCCAACAAATAAAGCTCAGAGGCAATGACATGCAATACGGTTTTTGCAATCTCATGCATGAAACAATAAAGAACCAACAATCACTAAAAAGTCTAATGTTCAGTGACGAAACAATATTTCATTTAAGTGGAAAAACATATAGTCACTGCAATAAATGGGATCAGAAACAGCTACATGATTTTGTGGAAATCAAACATATTCTTAAAAACCTTCGGAGCAATCTATATATATATAATACTATAACACGAGGAATGGTTGTCAAGTCGAAAATCGCCCCAGAATTAATAAACTCCGGTAAACTTGGGGGTCTGGGGTTTTTGGCCACGAGGAATCGATTGGCGCCGGTTTTGAAGCGCTACGGTCGAGCAGTTCGGAGTTACAGATAGGATATTTTCAAACTTTATTAGTTCGCCATAATGGCTACTTAAATTTTCAAGCGGTAACGTGCTGCCATCTATAGCCAATATGGCGAACTAATAAAGTTTTATGTTTATGCTGTTATAGGTTTATAATATGTTTCTTATGTATGTATATATGTTTGGTTTTTCTAAATAAATTTGTCAAAAATATTGAACTTCAACACACTTCAATCTTTACCTTTACTTTACCTTTGTATAGAATAGTTCCCTTTCCAAACTCTAACTTTGTTTAGAATAGTTTACAATGGTGCACTTTAACCGGTTATCTTTTCACCAATGGTTTCACAAATTTTCTTATGGCATGTATTGTTTTGATAAATCACAATTGAAAATTTAAATCTTCGAGTTAGCTTCGATACCTGTTTTCTCCGAGCGGAGCTCGGTCACCCGCTGGTATTATAAAGGTGAGGTTCTCAACACAGCAGCAGTTTTTCTTTTCAGACAAAAAATTACCTTTTAACAGTTTCTATTTAACGTGCATTAAAATCATGATTGTATTTACCATTAAAATTACGCCAACTTCATGTTCCAAAGGATGGACGATTTCCCTACACTAACTGATGAAAGGAAGTTCGTCATTATCTCCAAAAGTAAAATCCTCAATACATAACTGATTGAAGGGGAAATGACACCATTTTGTAGAAATCCTCACTTCATTATATAGACAGCACCATAGAAAATTTTAATTAAAAACTTTTTTAAGAGTACATCGATTTTTTTTAATGATTGAATGACGCCAAAATAAGAATGGGTGTTTTTTGTTTTTTTTTTGCATGTGAAATAAATAATTGCATTATGATCAATATAATTCGGGAACAACTTTCCAAAAATTGATGTAAATATTTTTCCGCATTTAGTGTTTCAATTAAAATAATTCAATTCAATAATTCAATTAAAATAATAAATCGGATATTTCAAGATTGGTTTTTTAAAACTCCTTAAAATTATATCATAAAAACCCAATTAGTTAACCAAAGTATCTATATATTTTGAGGTAATTTTTGTTAATAAAATGTATTAAATTCATAAAACAGTTTAAAAACTCATGAAACAAGCACAAAATTGATACATAAATTATCGGAAACAATTTAAAAGCGCAATATAATTCGTCATTATTATATGCTTATAATAGCTTGCACATTCTTTCTTAAATTTTGTTGCTCTCTCTCAGAGCAGTTTTACCTATATAAGTGGCTTCTCAAAATTTATTTTTATTTATATCATTATTTCTCAGGTTCTTTGAAAAATGGAATAATAGACCAGCACTGTTATAGACATAGGAGAAAGTCGGAAAATATTTGAAAGTGAGATATTTTTGTCGTAAAAACCACGATAGTAAAATGAATGATAAGACAAAGTCAACTTAAACAACGATAAAGACACCGGACATGACATTTCTAACCGGTCTCTGAACAAGTTACCAGTTATCCTACTAAAATACTTATAACCTTCTTATCTCGTTTTCAATCTTAAGTAAATATAGAGGAAAAATTTAAAAGATTAAATTTCAAGCAACACAGCTTAAAAAAGTAATTACTCAGGAAGAAATATTCAATATCAGTTCGCACATAATGAAAAGAAAAAAAAATTACAACGAGCATATTTGCAATAAATATATATATTAAGCCGTTAATTCTAAACCAGAGACCTTCACAACAAGGACAATAAATGATACTTTGGAACGGACTCCATTTTTTTCCCCCACTTACAAAATTATGTAATAAATGATTTCTTTTTTAAATACATCTTTCGCCTCGTGATTTCCTAATTTCTTGCATAGAATATCAAACAAAAAGTTGATAACCAATACAAATTTTGAATTAAAATATATTAATTTTCGACATCTTAGTCGGCAAAAAACTCAAAATGGAACGTAATTTATTTCGCCTTTTGATTTTCCAAAGCAACTTATAAAACCGTTTTTTTTTTTAAACTAACTTAAATATAAAATCTCTTAATTTAAAAGATAAAATCCGAAAAAGTATTTCCAAATCCTCCTTTGTTTTCAAATCAATGAATGGAATTTTATTTTAACGATATCTTTTTTTTTTTTTTTTTTTTGCTTTTAAAAATTGTCAAGTTAGTTCGCCCAAAAACATATGTTTCAGCCATGAACCGGGCGCGTCTAGATTTCTATACTCATTCACGCCCGCATTCCAAAATGGCCCCTAACCGAAGTCTCGTTTTTCTTTCCCAGAAATGTGAAGGGAAGTCATCGCACTTTTTTTACCCGGCAGGCTAGTTAAATTTCTCGAGCGTTGCGTGTGGCAAACGCATGCTGATCCAACTTCGGTTCAAGTGACTCATACATCCACTATTTGTTTTCTTCACGTCTGGAATCTGTACACGTCCACTGTGAAAACGATGTTTCTTCAAGGGTTTATTAAGGGGGGATTGTGGCATTTGCGCTCCAATTATCATTTCCTACCCCCAGTTTGTAGGTTTACTGGAATTTTATTACCTTTGGCAGAAAAATTTGGCGTGGAGCGCATATTCCACTCGTGTTTTTTTTTCGGTGCCGTACCCCTTCGTTAATGACCTTTTAGACAGTGATAGATTACTTTATGATAAGATAAGATTACTAGGTGGACTCCCCCCCCCCTTACCGTAAAAGCACTTAGCCCTCATAAATGAACTCCTTATCGTTAAATGGTTGAAATAGGGAAAATGAGAAAAAAAGTCTTAACACTTTTCTCACATAATTTTGCTTATCAAAATATTTCTGAGCAACTTTTTCCGTAAAATGTTGCTATTAAACAATTTTAAAATACGTGAAACGCCTTCAAAAAATAAAAAAAGGAATTTATTTTATTTATTTATTTGCCTACTTTACCTCAAAATTCAGAACATGAATACGTTGGTAGATTTTCTGTTAAGAAAGACTGTTTGTTAAAATTTGATTTTTGACGTAAGAATGCTACAATTTTCTTTTTTTTAAATACAGCATAGTCTTGCGAGGAATTTCATGTTTTAATTTGATTATTTGTATTTAAATTAATTTCATTTAATTTTTCGTGTTTGATTTATTTCGCTGTACTATAAATTACAGTTTCCGAATTAAAAATTGTAATATATTTATATTACAGACATACTGCTAAATTTGTTTTTTGTAAATCGCGAGAAACAAAAATCACCAAAAAAGTAACTATATATAAACAGCTGGTCCCAGATTTATAAAATTTGGTACATAAATAATTACTTCTTCACCAATAGATATTCAATAGTTAGAATCTTTTTCAAAATTGTTAATTTTTTAATTATTAAATCTTAATTTAAACTTAATCAATCGAAAAAGCCTATTGGCAAATGTTGTGACATTAAAATTTAAAAGATTAACTTTCCAAAGACAAAATTTCCGTTTTCGGGACAATTTCTCTTTAGATTTTCTAAAAAATTCAAAATTAAATTTAGAAAAAAAATTTCTAACATTTCATTTTTATAGAAAATAAATTGAAATCAATTTTGGTGTTTTACCATGACGTTCCATCGTTACTTTTTTAATGTTCAGAAAAAATATCTCCTAACAGTAGTAACAGTTTTAAACAGTAACTTCAGTTAAAATTTATAAGAACTTTTTAATGGCTTATTTAAATAACATGATGTACAAATCTTTCACATGATATGCTATAATTGATTGAAATCAAGACTAACGACATCGTCAAGATTTCAAAGATGAATGAATGAGTACTTTAATGAGCACTTGAAAATACTTAGGAAACTATTTGAAAAATGTTACATATCAGATACTTTATATACATTGCAACTAATCCTAATTCGGAATAATATTTCTCTGAAACTATTTAGAAAATGTTTCTACAATTTCAAATGATGTCATAGTAACCGTTTCAAAACTTTTGTAAAGATTAAATTTCAAAAGAAAAAAAAATCTTACGTTTTAGCGACTCATTCTGGATAATTATGAAGTAATAGGAATCGTGAGCGCGCAATGATTATAATCAAATGAACAATGGCTTGAAAATAGAAATAAAATGCTCAATGCAAATTAAATTTTCACTACATTATTAAATTTAATTTCGGATTTATACCTATTCTGTTCGTGATTAATGTACCTTATTCTATTCATTAATTACTTTACTATTTCTGCATTCAGTACGTCATTAATAAATCATTCAAATAAGCTGTAGATTTTTTTAACAAAATATAAATTAAACAAATAATATTTAAATATGAGGAACTTATTCTCAAATAGGTACTTCAGTTTCTTCAAGATCAAATTCTTTGAATTAGAAAAGCATTAAAAAAATTTGTATGAGGAATAAACCCAAAAATTTTAGTTGAAAACTAGTAAAATTAATTTTGAAGGTTGCTTAGTTGCTACAAACATGCTCTTGCTATCATTCCCAACAGCCTTAATTCCGATTTATATTCAGTTTCGGCTTGATTTCATTTAGGAATATGGCAAGAACAAAATTATTTAATTTGGAACATTCGATTCCTACACTTACACATTCTGTCATTCAGAACCTTAAAAAAATGTACTTATCTATTAACTCTGATATTTTCAAAAGATAGATTCTAAGACAGATTGTGTTGAAACACTGAAAAGTGTTTTCTTGCCAAAAGTGACATTTGATTTAAAAACAAAACTTTGTTAAAACTGACAAATAACTTTTTATTCAAAACAGGCAAAATTAAACCAAATGGGTACTTTTTAGATAGAAATTTAAAAAAAACTATAATTAAAAAAAGAACGATTTATTATTTTTACAAAAGCTTTTTGGTTTTACTTGAAATGAGCTAATGCATTTTTTATGTTAAAATTGTACACATATTTAGTTAACTAAGACTACAAGACCTTCTGAAATAAAATAAATAACGAAAACTATTTTGGGTGAAATGCAATCAATATCGCTTCATATCCCACTAAAAATGGATTTCATCAGTTTGAAATTTTCAAAAAAATCAGTGAAAAACTTCTTTGGATATTTTCAATGTAAAGTTATACTTTATACTAAAAAATTGAAAAAAAAATTCATTTAATATCTATTCTGATTGTAATATAGTCAAAAAGAATTAAATAACTTTGGAAACGTCGCTAAAAACTATAGACACATAACTTTAAAATAGCAAATCTCTATAATAATTGTTAATTAATCAAATATTTGTAATATAACCGAAATGAATTTGAAATAATGTGTGAAAACTAGGCGCAAAAAATTATAGATGTGTCAGATTTTTAGAATAATAATTAATAATAATTGTTGTAGATATAAAAGTGCCAAAAATTGTTTATCTCAATAGTACTCATGTTTACTGTCATTTTAGTAGAAGTAAAATTGTAATATATATATATATAATAGCAAATAATAAATAGGTTTCAAGAATTCCTTTAATTTTTTATTTCAATACATTAGTTAGTTAAAAAAAAAACCTACTTTTGTTTATTTCAACTCACCTTTTTGCGAAATATTCTTTTAAAAAATATTTCAAATCATTTTGATTCTATTTACATAATCAATACTGCTTTTATCTAGAGAAATGTCTTGCGATGTCGGATAGATAATAATATTTTACAAATAAAGAAAATAGATGTCTAAAGAGAACATTTTTACTTACGAAATCTTGTATCTTTGATAGAATAGGACATCTAATGCATAGGGAATTGAATTTTTAGACTACAAAAAGACGTAAGTTTTAACTTCAAATTCAGGTTTTAATGATACAGCTATATAAATTAACAAAAAAAGTCTAATGTAATTGATCAATAAATGGATTGATTATTGCTTTCCACACGATTATCATTTTTTAATAGATTTTGTTTCTTTTGTAATGGTATATATAAGTTAAGAAATAATTTAGTTTAAAGTTGCTTAATTTAATAGGGGTATTTTCAAAATAGCAGAACTAAGGAAGATTTGTCATATTTGAATCCCCTAAATAGTTTTTAATGAAAATTGATTGTAAAATAATTTTGATAAAGGAAAAACAGTAATTTTTTGTAGTTTATTTGCCTTTAAAAATGGAATAAACTTTCTGAGAGATACTACTACTATTTATTATACTATTCTTTAATATAGAATAAAACATAGCCTATTAAAATTGTTTAATCGATTCAGATAAAGAAAATGATTTCACAAATTACACCACTAAATTTTTAAAGCTCAATAAGGGAAATTAGGTATCAGTATAGAGAATCTGAGCTCAAGTTTGATATTTTATGAACTGTAGCATTTCCTTTTTCATTCGTTTGTTCCTGAAAATATAAAAGCACACAGCCCTGATTTTTCTATTATTTGGAGAAGAAAAGACAAAAGAAAAAAAGTAATAAATAATATTTTTTTATTAATTACTACTTTTTTTTGTTTTAGTCTTTTCTAATTTCAAATAATGATAATGTTTATAACTGGTTCTTGAAAACTACAATAAACCTCTCCACATTCAGGAAATGATTTTAATTCCAATTTAAGCTCTTTTTAGAGGAGCTTTAACGCCCTCCACCTCCCCTCCAAAAAACAACTTAGTTTTATCTATAAATAAAATTATATTATAATAAATACTAAACTATTGTCAGTAAAATGTTCTCTCGTAGGATATGTTTTGTTGCTTAATTTCAAGCGATTTAAATTACATTCTTACTTTGCTAAAACATATAATATTTGTTAATTTTCATTACATTTTTTAAAAATTGAATAGTATTCTATTAATTAAAGTGTTTAAAAATTTGTTCCAAATTAACGCTTCCAATACCTATGCAGAATTACTTAATAATACTTCGGCATATGTGATTGAGTTCATGGGACACGAGGACCGGTTTTTTTAAATGAATCAGCGAAGTTTTATCAAACATTCATAGACAAAGTTAATTCATTACTTATTTCAGTTATAATCCCAATAAAATTAACCGAATCTATCGTTCCTATACAATCAATTTTTGTAGAAAATTAGACTAACTCAAGAACTTCTAAAAACGACAGCTCTAACATGCGGACAAAAAACTGCCAATGGCGATGAATTGTCTTCATTTTTCCGAACTTTAAATTTTTTTCTAATCAGTGTTTCTATCTAGATCAAAGCAACATTTGTCTCACCAAACAAAAATTATCAGAAAGAAAAAAAAAAGTTTGATTTTGCATTAGAAATGGCCTATTTGTTTGATTTTAGACTTATATTCGATCTTATATTCTGTATGAATGCCACTTATTAAAGTTGAAGTATTCTCAACCTTGTCTATTTTAAAATGTTGAGCACTGGACCACCCGTCCTTAATCTAACAAAAAGGTAACCTGAAAAATATGGGCAAATGTAAATTTTTTTCATCACATATATGACACTTCATTCTCACTATTCCTCTTCGTTTGTTCCTACAATTTTTAATAGCTATACCACAAAGCCCATTAAAATGTTTGGAACTGAAAACGACATTGTATTTTTCTAAAACTTGAAAAAAGCATTACGATTGCATATAAAATAAATCGTCATCATAACCAAAAGTTTCTTTTCTTTATAAAGACCTTGTGTAACTGTCGAACAATGAAAGTAAACCATGTTATGCGCGATTCTTAATTTTTTTGAAGTCATAATGATTGGATAATGTATAAGTTGCATTCCGAAATCAACACATTTGTGACCATTATTTCGAAATTTAAAACTAAGCATATCTCTCAAAATTTTCTGGATAGAAACGTGAAATTTTGTACGTATAGATAAAAATAAGAGAAAAATTGTACTAATTAATACTTGAAATTATGATAGATATATAAAAATTAATTTTCGTACAATTACCTACTTTATTTAATGAAATTTTGTAATTCGAAGTGTTTAGATGCAATATTTAAAAAAAAAATTCTTAGGGCAACCTTTTGATGCTTTATTAGAAGAAGAAAAGGTGACTTTAGAAACCATGCTAACATAGCTGCAAAATTATTTTTATCTTAATGCCTAATATTTAAATATTTACTATTGTAATTTCTCAATCTATATAAATCTGTAGTTTGGGCAAAAAAATTTAGGGGCGAAAAAGAACGAATGAAATGTAAAGTAATATATTTTATTTTTAGCTTTCTTTCATATATAGATTTAAGACAAATTGGAAATTAGTAATAAATCATTGACAGCACTTTTAAGAAAATAGGCAGAAATTTGTTACTACATTACCTGCGAATAAAACTTTAGATCATGATACTGAATCTGAGAATTAAACGTTTTAATGAAGAACTATAGATGCATTTACATGTCGATTGATGGTACATAGGATTGTGTATAATTGTCTGACGGTAAATTAGCTAGAAAATGAGGTAACATATTTCAAATTTGAAGGAATATCAGTAATTATCAACATTTTCTTATAGAAATGTTTTTTCTTTCTGAGAATTAACCAGCATTTATTTTCTGAATTATTAATATGATTCCTATCTTATTTCAGACAAAGCGCTTAATACTTTGCAAAAAACAGCTTATTTGAAAATTTTTAACATAAAAGATACATTAGCTCATTTGAAGTAAAAGCTTAGGGAATATGTATTCATACAAGAATACATAAATACAAACTGAAAGAACTAAGCATTACTGATATTCACTTAAATTTCAATTTAAAGCAGTTTCTATGTATTTTTTTTTTCATTTTGTTAAAAAAAGTTAAACAGTAAGAGATATAGAGACTAAAATCCCCATAAAAATAAAAATTAAACTTCACTTTATTAGATGAATTTGTATAACGCACATCAAAATTATTAACGCCTTCTGTGCGAGAAAATTATAATCGTGTTCCTTTATCATAAATTTTTAAAATGAAATTTCTCACATTTCCTTTATTAGCTTAAACTCTCGTCTAAAACGCAATTAAGGGTGGACAGCCGTTTTCCCACGGAAGCTTCGTCTCGTTTTCAAGGACATGGAGTATCATTATTACTCTGAACTGTGATTACCATTTGGCGTTCGTTGTAAAATCGCCAAATCTTTCATGCAAAGATAACGGTTATAATGTGACAATCCTGAGCGTGAATGATATCTTTTAATGACATGGGGGGTTTACTAGTGGAGCGCAAATGCCACTCAACCGTCACTGTCACTAACGCCATGCGGTCCCTAATCACCTTTTCCCCTTTCAACCAACGTCTTAAGGGGAGAGACGCATCTACAACATCTGTTTTTCAAGCGCCAGTTTAGTTACATAAACAGCCTTTTTTAAGCAACACGAGGGCTATTTTGGGACGAACTTCGCCATTTTGAACCGCGGTCAAATGACGAGGGCGGCAAAGGAACAGGCAACTCCCTCTTTAAACTTCCACACCATACCAATG
>JAPMOQ010065716.1:503147-522835 GCA_026543055.1 Argiope trifasciata | reverse complement strand
GATAGGAGCAAAGTTACATCAAATTAAGGGGCAAAATTCAAAATATTACATCTAATGGAAACATTTCCCTTAACTTTCTCATTATTTAAAAACATTTCTACGATATGCTTCACGTTCTTCTAATTTTTATTATTCACTAACTGGCACCCGGCGCGTTGCTGCCGCAGAAGAAATAATCTTGGAAACATTGCTTGGAATTTGAAATAACTGTCTTGTTTCATTCAGAATGATAAAAAAAATATTTACTTTCTTGTCGGCAATGAATACATTCATTGAAGTTGAGTGACATATAAAGCAGAAGTGTCAATAGTATTTATTCTATTTTATTTAACTTTATTATTCAGGACTTTAGGGTTGGCAATATTTTTTGTTTTTCCATCTTCGACAAAAACAAATAAGTGCAAGTAATAAGTATTTGAAGCTTCATCGCAAAAGGATGAAAGTACAGCAGCGCATAACAGACATACAGACAAACATTCACTTTTATTTATAGAGATCACCGATAATTATACATAATCACTGGATTAATTGCATTTATCTTAACATATACATACACTAACACTATATCTCTCTTTTCCACACATATAATGCTAGGTAAACTGGTTTTTGCACTCTAGAGTTTAACTTTAGTTAAGTTTGCACCGAATCATTTTCAACATTCAACCAGAACTGGTCATGTAGTTCGACGCCCTGCTCGTCACCTTCAAAGACTTTTTATCGTTCGATACCTCATTCGGCAAGGGAGTGATTCTGATCGCATCGAATGATGAAGCTCAGCACCTTAATCATCTTAGGCAAGTCTTTCAACGCCTTCAAGACGCTGGTCTGATATCAAAGGTTTCAAAATGCAAATTCTCCCAAACCGAAGTCGGCTTTTTTAGGCCATTGAATTTTTCCAAAGAGTAAAAGTTATCGAAGGTTTCAAGCTTCCTAAAACAGTCAAACAATTAAGAAGATTGTTGGGAATTGTGCCAATGAGTAGGTTGTATTCCGCCAACGATCGAACCAGCGATGTTTGGGTTTGAAGTCCAGTCACTTATCCATTCCACAAAAGCAATCTCTCATGTCTAGAGGCTGTGACTGGCTTATTAAGATGTCACCACAGACACTTTCCCCGGCGGAAATAACGCCATTTTGATAACTCGACATTTTCTCCTAGAAACGTCATGTAACTATTTTGTTACTGAAAAAAAAAATCTTGCTGCTAGCAGATTAAACTCATATAAGTGTTGTTTCAGATTAAATGTGTTAGAGTTAAATAAAACAATTACAAAATTCGTACAAAATTTTATTCTTTTTTGTCCTATTTAAAAGGAATAGTCTTGTTTTTAAAGGATAAGCACAATTACTTTTGTTATTCTGATGTGATATATTTAAATCTACTCCTTAGCATTAAATTTAAACATAGTTACCTCGTGCTTCTGGAAGATCCCCTGTACTTGCATGGAGTTATACAATCTCTTGGAATCAGCCACAGATCGGGGGCAAGGACTTCCGAAACTGAGGTACTAGAGAAAAAAAAGATACATGCTACACATGTAAAAAATATACATGTTACACATCAATTACATCATAAAGGAAGACACTTAGGGGTTTATTACTATTGTAGTGGAATGTGAGTTATAATGATCTGCGCAGGAAGCAACACGACTTATGTTTTCAGGAACATTCCTTTCATTACCACATTCACACATGGTACAAACACAAAGACGAGACATTCACGGGCGCAGCTTAACAGTGCAGTATCATCTCTCATTCTGATGAAACTCGCAATGCATTATGGGATGGCCTATCAGGCATAGCCATCTGGTATTCAAAAGAGAAGATAAGAGTTATGTAACTAATACAATATTTATTATGCGTGCTAATCAATCAGGATGCAAGTCATGATGCGCCAAACAAGTTGTTTTATTTCTTTCAGACCAAATCTTAAAAGTGTTATGTTATCACAAAGTAATACTCTATTGCACTACCAGCGCATCTATGAACTGCTTTTACTGAGCAGAGAATAGCTTTGAAAAAAATCTTTAAAATATAGTTGAAAGTTCAAGATGAAATAAGCAGACGTTTTCTTGCATCCATTGCGTTTATTTTTTCAGAACACACTCCCGAAGCTCAAATCAAAAACAAGTTCCAAACAAATTGTAGTTAACAACAGTTATTATGTTTTAATTAATATTAAATAAAAGACTGAAAGACATGACAAAAAGAGCCAGTTTCAATCAAATTAGGTAAAAATAAACATTTGAACATTTTTAAAGTGATAATAGAATCTATTAGTATAAACAAACCCTCAAAAGTTTATTCGAATTAGAACATAAAATCTTTTGAATTTCAAAAAAGCAAAAATGTCAGCACGTAGATCTTTTCAAGGCAACATTGGCAATGTCACTGGAGAGATACTTTGAAATAAAACGAGTGCTGAGAATCAAAGTATGGGAATTCCATAAAGATGAGAAAAATTGTTCCACCACAATTACTATGTGGACTCGTGGGGAATTAATTCTCCTAATTGCAGGCTTATGTGGGAAACGTGTGGTCGATTTACAAATGGGTTAACCCTTTATTTACAGAATTATGTATCCATCCCTTTTTCCAACTTCATTTTTGCACCAATCGTTAAGTTTCCTTCTCAGAATAATCCCAGAGAACCCAAGAAAAAAAAATGTAATTCACAAAAGTATCTTAATTCCTTGAATTATTAATTAAATATTTTTAATTCTTACTTTTAGCTTATATTTAATTCATCCTGTTTGGGTTACATTCTCCGTATTCATTAGAACACCATCGGCAAAAGTAATCCTATAGCAAAGATATAAGCTAGACTTAAATGATACTTTCAAGTACCGTCAGTAAATAAATGGTTAAAAAGGTGTCATGTTTAAGGCTATTTAAAGAAGACTAGTTTTCTACGATAAGTATGAAATTTGAATTTCCAAATTCCAATCCATTTCCAAGTTGATATAAATGCATGGAAGTCACATAAAAAAAAGAGTGAGAAAGAGAGATACAAAAAAGGTGTCAACCAGTTTAATGTTTCATAACTCTACACGAATTGTTAGAGTAAGGCACCAGAAATGAACTCATAATTCCAAAACCATGAAATTGAAATTTCATCTTGTGTCATTTTAATGCCAATTGTTTCCAAGTCCCAAAATTGTCTCACGTTATCACCCATATGAAGTACCAAAGGTACTGCCCTAATATTGTGAATGATGAAACAGAATATGCTATAGTAGTGAATGAACGGTTGCCGGAAAAAATCCATCAAATGCCGTAGGTATTAAGACAACGAGTCGCAGAAAGTCCAATAGGAAATTCAGTGTGATTCAGAAATTTCATGAATTGAACCAGTTTTCTCTATCATGTCAGATTTCTGTGAGTGTGCAAATAATCATTTTTAAAATTACGTCTAACTTTATTTGTACCTGTAAACTCGATATCTCTAAGATAGATGAAATGCAGTTATAAAAATTTGAATATAACCAGATTCGTCAATGGATCATTTATCATCCATGGATGGGATATTTCAATAATAAGTTTAGCTAGATGAAGGAAATTTAGAAAGTAATTTAATACCTATATTACTTAAGTGTTAAACTTTATTGATGGGGCAGTGGTCGCCTGGTTGGTAGAGTGTCAGTCTTGTAACCGAAAGGTAGCGAGTTCTATCCTCGTCTAGGCCAAAGACCGCCGTGCTGGGTAATAGCAGTCGAGACACGTTGGCTGCAAAGTCCTCCAAGTTCCCATACCTCTGGGGATACTGAATAAAGGACGAATCAGGTCTTTGATTGGGATCTCAATTTCGACTTGCGGATGGATGGATGAGCTCGACCGCCCTCTAAAAAGAGTCATGTCGTGTGTGTTCGAGCAAGGTCGTCCTTTCACCTGAACGGTGCTCGTTCACAACGAAAGGCGCACACCTCTGATTTCACTCGAAAGTGCTAAATCTCATTCGGGCTTGGTATGACCCAGTGGCATTCGACAGAAAATAACAGAACTTTATTGGTTAATTTATTAAGTTTGGATCCATTCAGAAGATGCGCTGCTTCAGAATGCTTATTTAGTACCCTCCACTATGCTACGAAGTTAAATCAAAACGATCTCCTCAGTAGGAAAAAGAATTAAAGTTGGGAGGAGAGTATCCCATTTAATTTTGATGTGTTTCTTTAAACTGTCAGTAGAGTTAAAGGGTGTAGGGTTCAAAATTGTTCTATTTGGTTAATCAAATCAAATAAATCAGATCAATAAAATCAGATCAAATTTAATCTGAAAAACTGAATTTGCATGAAATGGATCAGTAAAAAAATAAGTAAATAAAAAATTTAAAAAATTACCATTGACAACTGTTAGGTTTTCACTGGAAGAGAACAGTGGGAACATTTTGTTAAAACGAGTTTAGTTTAGTTATATTAACGTCCGGTTTTGAAGCAACACTAGGGTTATTTTGGGATGGACCTCGTCATTTTGAACCGCGGTCAGATGACGAGGACGACACCTGAACTGGCATCCCCTCCATATCAGAGGGAAGATGTTTGGTTTAACAGATTTAACATGCACCAAACCCACTTACACGATGGTTATTTTGAGGAATTCGGCCTCGAACCTGCAGTCCTTCGGTTCCGAAGGCAACACCGAACCACCAGACCACCGTGGACTTTGTTACGATTTCAGTGAGCCACGTGATCTTCCTCGGTGGAGCTAGCCGCCAATCATGTAAAATCACGTGTTCTCACTGTTGCTGCTTGTTTATATATATTTTTTTGCTGAGAAGCGAACTGGACCCTCGGATGGTGGGGAGTGTGATCTTGGCTCTCTCTCTTCATATCAGAAAGTTGCGTGTTCATATCACGTCCGGGTCACCTGTTTGGCGATGTAGTGTTGGCTGGAATGGTGCCTATGTGTAGGTTGAATCCCGCCAAGGATCGCACCTGCGATATTTGGGTTTGAAGTCCAGTAACTTATTTATTCGGCAAAAGCGATCGCTCATGTCAAGTGGCTGTTATTGTCTTATTAAGATGTCACTACAAATTTAGGATAAATTGTATTGCTTTTTTACTTTGTCTTGTTCCGTCGGGAGGTAGTGGATCGGAATGGGTTGCCAACAGAGACCTTCCTCGAACTTCCAGATTCCTTCCGGGGCGTAGAATGCCGCGACGAGTGCCTCGGCGCTTCGCAGGCATCGATCCGCTGAGGAACTGTTCACCAAAACCTGCAAAATGAAGACATGACACTGGATTATTCTTAGCAGAATACTGAAGGCTCATTACGCAGTAAGGTAGCAAATTTAAAGTATCCGAGTACGTTAAAAAAACTGATTATCGATCACAATGGCAAATATTTTTTTTTGTTATTTCTTGTAGTTCAGACTTTCCTCTTTCCAAAACGCTTTATTTTTTCTTGAAAAAGGAAGGCCTCATCTATCATTCAGGGGCGCATATTTTCTTAGCTCAAATTTGTCTTTCACTTCCATTTTCTCAAAACTTTGATTTTCATACAAATATTCCCCAGTTGACACGATACCTCAAAAAGTAAGAGAGGAATTTGCATAAACATTTCAGAGAGTGTTTTAAAATGATATGGGAAATGAAGTGAACCAAAATTTTTTATTGTTGATGAAATACTTTTTCCATTAATAGGTGTTTTTAGAAGAATTAAGTTGTGAATGGATGGAAAAAATGCATATGTACATATATTTTTTACCTATAACTAATTTGCATCTCAAAATGTTTCTCAGATTTTGGTTCATTTCCTTCATCATAGAATATCAAAGAAAGAAAGTACATAAATTAGCATCTTGAAAGCAAGGTGGATATTCAATGCAATGCACAACAATGAGGATTTGGGCTTTGATGAATAGCAGTTCGCATTCCAATTTCTCTGTTAATGACTAACGAACCAACTATATAGAAATATTACCACATTTCCCCATTTTAAATATAAATTTTCAACTGTAAAAACTAGATCTTTGATTAAATAAGATGATTTGAAAGATAATTCGCAAACAGAGTAAATATCATTAAAACACTGACTGCCGCAAACGCGCCTGTTCGTTACAAATAATGTATAATTTTACCGAACCAACTATGTTATTAGAACACCTTCTCGTCTTCTGTTAAAAGATAGCAAAGAAGTTGTCATCTCATTGGATAGATGCTCCTGATGTCAGGCGAGGGTAGCGGCAGAGAACGTGTTAAATAACATTCCTTCATTTGACGCATTCATAGCAGTATTTAATGTCTTCACTAGCAACAAAATTTTTTAAAATTTACGTCCAATATTCTTTGCAACAAATATGTAAGCCATGGAGGCAAATTTATATTTAAATTTCGTATTTTTTCAACTTTTCAGCCTTTTTTTGCATCTTGTTTTTCAAACAAAATTAGCTTTCTTTGAATAAAAAACAGTTTATAAGGCCGATAAAAGACAAAGCTTTTGATAAAATATCTAAACGCTCGCGAAAATTAAAGTCGAAGTTTCTGATGTCATTTCATGCATCTTTAACAAACTCATTCTTGAGATCGTTTTAATTCAGGTATCTCAAAATCCAGGAACTACGAATTTCTCTTTCAAAGATAAGAAAAATTCCCCATCTCCTTTCAAAACCGCAGTGACAGCCTGTGCTCTTAAAGTGTAATGTTACCCTAGGGCAGGCCATATGGGAGGGTGTGGTGGGTTCTATGCACCCAAGTCCCCGACTGAGGGAGCCCCCCATCGTGATTAAGAATTAAAAAAGTGTTCTGAACACATTCTAAAAGTCTACAAGCTTGTTTCCATGTGGCTGTCTGAGCATCGACTGAGTCTTTATTTGGCAAAGATCGCAATGATATCGATAAAAAGGTGGGAAATGTTCATCATGAATAAGGAAATCCCCATCGTACATGTTCAGACAGAGCGGCGTGCCCGGCTCTCAGAAGTCGATTCTGAAGTTGGGCTCTAATGGACTTGTAAATCACCAGCTTTCTACTTTTGTCTATATCCAATGTAATATTTTTTTTCAGTCCTTTTCATTGCCAGTGACTAAATATAATACATTTTGAACCTCTTTCAGTAAATTAAAATGAAATAAAGGTATATCTTCGGTCAAGCACAAAGGAATAATGCTTAAACGCTTTTGCTGTATTATCAAAAAAGAAATTGGAAAAATTGTCATTTACCTGGAGTAATGAATAGCAAAAACAAAATCATGCATCATTAAATACATATGCAAACGTTTTGGTTTTTTATTATTATTACTCTGCTAAAAATTTAGGGCCCAAAAAAGACTTCTTGCCACCGGCACCCTTCATAGAGAAGGCCAGCTCTGAGTACTCTCCCCCCCCCCGTAGCTTCGAGGAGCGAGCGTTTATGGCTTTTCAATATTGATAGGTTAACCTTGATCTATAATAGGCATGTTTTTATCAGCAAGCTGCAGCAAAACTTATCGCATGAGAACTGTGCATTTCCCAAGGAAAATCACGAAACGTCAGATCTGTCTCTTTGAAGTCATTTCTGCTCATAACTGCATATAACAATGAAAAAAAATCTAATCATATTTGCACGTTTATATACTTTAGAAACTGTTGCAAAGCTCGTATTTTGTTTACTAATTTTTGCTTCCTCCTAAATATGCTGAATATTTGAAATTTTTCTCATTTTTGTTTCCGAGATGATAGGGCCCCATTTAAATATTTTCAGAACTATTAATTAAATTATTATCAGTCAATTAAATTAGTTAAGTTTTTATTCATACCAGTGGAGTAATCTATTAGAAAATATGTAAAAAATTGGATTTCAGGATTCCATAATATTTTTTTTTTAAATGAAAAACTAAAATAATTTTTAAATTTTAAACTATTCTAACTTTAACTAACTTCCTTTTAAATTCTTTAAAATCTTTAACTTAATTTAACTATCTTAATTGAATATTAAAAGAATAGTCCAGTTCAAAAATAATTTTTTATCGGGTAGATTAAACTTTTTTCAGGTTGATTTGCTTTATCGAACACTAAAAAAAGAACCTTTTAATCAAAATTCCACTCCCTTCCCATCAGCTAGAACTTTGAAATTTTATATACTTGTACAAGAGGCGATTCACACAAATGTGTACAGGCAGCAGTATTTGAAAAGTATAAACAGTGGTTGGGAATATTGTTACCCAGAGTGGAGACAGAGGACGCTAATCTAGTTGTCTTGGACCGGTCTTCGAGCAGATAGTGTCAGTACCGAGACCTGAAACAGCAAAAGTGATGGCAAGACGTCTAGAGAAGTGGTCTCGCACAGAAGTGCGAGTCGTAATGCGATATCTATGGGCCAAGAATATGTCCTCCTCGGACATTGACAGACAAATCGTTGAAGTGTAGGGGGGCAAAACATTAAGTAGACAGCAGGTGTCAAAATGGTGTCGTTCTTTTGAAGTGGGCACAGAGACTGCTGGAAACGTTTACGAAGAGTCCCCCCCCTCATACAGCCCTCATTTGGCTCAATTCCCACTGAATGGTTTCTTTCCCGGGTATTGAAGAAACACTTATCCGAAACAAGGCTCATATCAAACTGTGATGTTGAAAAAGAGTGCCGAGAACTGACTCAATAATTTGGAACCTGATTATTACCAGAGCGGGTTAAACAAATGGGTTCACTGATGTGATAAATGGCTCAACAGGTCTGGTGATTACGTAGAGAACTGATCACTACAAGTGTCTCTTAATTACCATTAGTTTCATGTGTCTATTGATATTAAAGCATTTTCTCCCCTTTGCTTTGAAAACTTTTTTTTGGATCACCCTTCTTAATTTTGGTACCTCAAAATATTGGAAGGCACAAACTTCTTCTCTTTAAAAGGCAAGAAAAATTATTTATTCCTTCAAAGATTGCAACTCATGTTCTTACGGGATTGATATAAAACGTTTAGCTGGTAGCCATTAAGTAAATGTATTCTAGGACATCCTTTAAATGTACCCAGAAAACTTTTGCGTTCCCAACTTTGCGAGCGAAGAAAGAAATTATAGATTAAAAAATTATTATATTATAAAAAAAAATTATAAATTAACAATTAAAAAAAAATTAACTGTAAAAAATTAAAACAAAAAATTTATATGCATGCAGACTTATTCTAAGTGGATTTTTTTTTTGCTTTAAAATACTAATCAATTTGGGAAGAAAATTAATATACCCGAAAATATTAACTGAATATTAAATTTGAATTGAATAACAACATAAATTTCACATAATTTTTTTTTCTCATAGGATTTTACAAGCCCAAGTGAGATGAAAAATTGTGCGTCACCTGCCATTTTTAATCTTTATGATTTTTTTTCCAATTTTCTGCTTCATTTTAAATATACACAACATCAAAACAATTCTTGCTTACTTTGAACTTACTGAAGGTCTCTCATATGTACAAACATACGATGTATAAAAAGAGGACAACGTCCCAGTTACTTTAGCCTATTCCGCATGCATAAATTCGTTCAAAGATGTTAAATAACAAAAAAATAAGTCCTTGTAGCGACCTTTCGAAAAATATTCCTCGTTCCAATGAAACAGTTTACTTTGAACTAACACTTGATAAGCATCTCCCATGTAAAATTTATAAAGGATGTTTAAACAAAGTTATCCATTTTTCAAATTTAAATCCAAACTTTCTAGAAAATCAAATCAATGTTTCACAATAACAATTCTGCTATCTCTTAATATCTCACGCTTCGATTATCTCACGCAAAAGCCGTATCACTGCACTTGAAAGATTGCAAAATGTGACGGTTCGGCAAATCAGTAACACAATCAGTAGTTTGTACAGAACGATTACAAATGCAAATACTTTAAGGTATCCGAATATGTTCGAAGGAAAAATTTTGAAAACTTGGATGTTTTAAAAACTATGTATGATTTTTAAATGTATTTTCAATTATAAACACTATAAATAAAAAATATATATATATTTGGAGAAATAGAAAAATGTGTAGTAAATTTTAATGAAATTGAACCAAAAAGCTTAACAATCTATACAAGATTGTAATGCAGCAATCCCATTTTTCTTTGTACTCAAGTTTTGGAATCTAATAATGAAAGAAAGGAACCAAAATCGAAGAAAAATATTGTGATGCAAAGAAGTGATGGGTAAAAATATACGTATATATGCATTGTTTTACATAAATTCGCAAATTAATTTATCTATAAACATCTTTAAATAAAACAAAATATTCCACCCACAATGAAAGTTTTGGTTCATTTCATTGCTCATATCATTTAAAACACAAACTGAAATTTTTCTATAATTTCCTCTATTAGTTTTTGAGATATCATGTTAACGGTTTATATTTTCATGAAATTGAAATTGAAGTTAAAGACAAATTTTAGGTGAAAAATATGTTTTGCTTAAAATTTTCCCTGCATGATAGATTAGACCTTTCTTTTCTTATAAAAAATAAATTGTTTTGGAAACAGGAAAGTCTGAACTACAAGAAATAATTTTTTAAAAAAAAAATTGCCAGTGTATTCGATAATCAGAATTTTCAACGTAGTCGAATAACTTAATGTTGCAATGATTCAAATTAGAATGTTGCACAAGTAAACTTAATTTCATGACATCTCTAGAAGACCCCCGTCGTCTTTACGTGATTAAATCGCCTGTAGCAGCTTTACCACACCAACCTGAATCTAGACCGAATTTTGGCGATTATTCTCTAATGTAAACGCCCTTTCTCCTACTTCTCCACATTTGAAAAACAAATATTTTATTACGATTAAATCGTAATAAAATATTTGTTTTACACGATTAAAATTCTTTTTCAGTACAACCACTTACTGAATAAGTATCCTATCATGTTTTTACATTATCCAGAGTTTTAGCATGCTTTCTAGAAAACTAACCATTTTTATAAGCTTCAATATTATACATATAATTCTGTAGCTTGCAGAGCATCTTCTATGCTTAGAAAATTCAAACAAGACTCCAAGCTTTTTAGAACTCCATCGATTTCATTTATTCTCTTCACTTCACATCATCATTTATAAACCATTGCCAGATTCCAAAAGATTTAATTTGTAGTTTCATTTTTTATCGGGGAAATGCATCTTAAAAAAATGTGTTAAGTTACTTTTTGGTATTATAAACAAGTTCATGTATTAAATGAATAATTATGCATCTAATGAAAGGTTTAATGTCTGGATTGCTTGGAATTTTCGACAAAACTGATTTGTCTTCTTCTGAACTCACAAAAAGATATATAAAATTTATTCAGAGGTTGAGAAAAGGAATGAAAGTTATCTTTTCAGGTTAAGCGGAGCAGAAGATTTAAGCCTTGCAATGTTTTTCTATAATAGTTGTGCGTATTAAGAGCTTCAAATATAATTGTAAAAAAATCTTTCTTTTGTGGTAGGTGTCAAAAATGGACAAAAGAGTATTTTGTCATGCGAAGAATAATCTTGATAGAAAAATATCATCAGATTTTATGCAGTATATAAATATTTCGATATAGCAAAGAAAATTTAATTCTACGTCATTTATTTCTAAAATGGGCGACTTAAACCTGAATAGCCAATGAAAAAATATTACCAACTTACTTCATTTGGATTTGAAGTGACGAAATCTTTGTACATGGATCGGAGGAACTTTCCCACTGCATACTGCTGCTTCCGTCCCAACTGAAATCGAACAATCGATTAGTTTAGTTTAGTTATATTAACGTCCCTTTGTAAAGCATTATTAGGGCTATTTTGGGACGGACCTCGTCATTTTGAACCGCGGTCAGATGATACTTGAGCTGGCACTCCTCGTGACTGCAAAGTCTTCCAAGGTTTCATACTTCTGTGGGCACTGAATCAGGTCTCTGATTGGGATCTCAATTCTGACTTGCAGATGGATGAGTGACTTCGATCGACCCCTCAAAAGAGACATGTCGTGTGTGTTCGAGAAAAATGAGCTACTCTCATTCGGCTTGGTATAACCAAGTGGCATTAGACCGACCCGACGGATTCATTATTGTATAGTTGCGTTTAAAGTCCGATTATACCATAGAAGTTTCACTTAATTCGCTTTTTTAAATATGATTCTACCAACAATCCTCTGCGTATATAGCTCTGGTCAAGTTCTAATTAAATTTGGCGGGTCGCAAAAGGTAGTATAGGAAATGTCAGGTGCCAATGTCTTTTCCAACGACCGCAGTTCGAAATTATGAGGTTGGTCTCAAAATGTGCTATCTACTTTCATGTTATTTTAAGACTGTTCATCAATATAATGAACGAAACTAAATTATTTTGAATGGAGTCAAACTCATCTCCTAGCAGAATCTTTCAGATTCAGAAATAATTCCTTCACACCGCCTTCATTACGCCTCAAACACTAGAATGTTCTTTGGATATAAGCTTCTTTGAAGGATCCTACGTGATATTACACTGGGGATAACACAGTTAATGATTGTTTTAAGGAGCTATGAAATAGTGGTTGATGAAATGATAGCAAGTTCAGCAGAATTTTCTTTGATTTCGAAATGCTTAGTTCCGATAAGTGGAACTAATCAATAATTCATGGGTTAAAAGAATGAATGAAATACAATTGAGTTGAATGATTAAATCTCTGTTATATAGAGTAGGAGAAAAGAAAACAACATTTGAAAGACATTTAATCAAGTATTTGTGAATGTTCTAACCTGAAATGGCATCAACTCCTTTTTAGTTTATTACATTCGAATTGTCTCTAATGCGTTGTGGAAAGTAACTGATGAGTAGTTTCAACCGATCCGATAACAAGTTCGTTATGACTGAAATATTCCGGAAGTCGTATGTGCAGTAACTTTCTATGAGTATAATGCAACTTGGTTTTAAAATTGTATTCAAATGTTTACAATATAATTGCAAATTCTTTGAGAAACATTTACAATTCGTGAGAGTGCGTTTAAAGTTGCGAAAGTGCATTTGTGAAGTAAACAAAAAGAGATGCACTAAAGAAGAAACCGAAGTTGCGTATGACAATAGTAGAATAATTAAAACGTAAATAAGTTCGAAACAACCGAGCGATATTATCGGTCTTAATAAAAAGAAAAAAAAAAATCCAAACGATAAATTAGTAGCGCCATATGAAGATGCCATTACTTCACAGAAATGCAGAACACCTAGCATTTTAGAAAAAATTTACTATGGTTATTTTTTTTCAATTCATTGTAGTGCTTTTTACCAAATAATTAATTTTACCAAATGACTGTTATATATATAGTTACAGCCAAAGCCCGAAGTTCGGACATTTCCCGAATTGGCAGGCCATTTCACCCATTGGCCGGGGCGTGTGGCCAATGTCCGATGTACAGGAAATGAATAGCGTGTATGCGACTTTGGCTGGCCACCGGAACTCCCTGTCCAATGTGCAAAATGGCCGGCCAATTCGGGCTGTGGCCTTAACAATGATGCGGATCATTTTCTGTCAGTAGATAATGTGATTGTTTGTTTTCTCCCAAGGAAAGGATATTTTCGTAAGAGACCAGGAGGTTTCTGGTACTGCGAGATCCTTACTCACTCAGACTACAGCCCACCTAGGGCCACCACACTTCATTGGCCTTTGTTCCGAAGGACGAACCTAGGCTCCTAAGCAGGGCGGAAAATTCCTCTGTGGCAGTTACAATGGGATTATCATTAGCATTAAGGTATACAAACAGCCAACAATTGCTCATGACCTTTCTCTTCCGACTCTAGCCTATGCCATTTCGCGAACTGGCTGGCCAAACCAAAAAATTCAAGGAAGGATCGGACATCATTGTGAGGCGAGAATGGATGTTTCACGATTTGGCCGGTCAATTCGTTAACTGGCCATAGCATATTAAGTATATAACCATAAAAGCATTAAAATAATTAAAACTTATTTCCTGTATCCACAAAAATTAAATCAAAACTAATTAGATAGAAATCGAAATTAAAATTTAATTCTGAATTAAACAACAAAAAGTTCACAAAAATGAAAAGTAAATGAAATAAAATCTATTTATGAAACAAATCTAGGTTAATATAATTATACAAATGGAACAAATTACGGAAACGAAACTAAAAATTGGAATCGAAACCAATAATTATTTCGAATTCAAGCAAGTTCAAAATTTAAAATTTTTAAAAAATCAATCATTGTATTTAGTGAGCGCAAATGCAGCTACAACTAAAATACAGATGAATCTAAATTAATTAACAAAATAAGCCAAGTAAAAAGGGGTACAACCGAGTCAAAATTGCAACAAATAGAAAAAATGGAATCCGACCTGAAGACTTTTTCTAGGGTCACCCTCAGGCAATGATTCAAAATAAGGGAATTTTTCTGCGAGGCATTGGACAATGTCCAACAGTAATGACACCTCGTGACCAGAAAACTTTTTACTTGGCTTATTTTGTTTCATATATATAATTTCTTTTTAAAAAAGTATAGTATTTTTACCAGAGTGAGCTTCCCGAGACCTTCAGGCCAGCGAGTCGCTGCATCTGGATCGCTGGAATGTAACCTCGACGGAGACCGATCGCCATGCCGAGAAAGCTGGAAGAAAATTTCACTACACATAAAAAAGAAGAATTAATTTGGAAGGGAGATATAAATATCAAATTTTTGTTTTTGAAGTTATAATCTAAGTGAAATTCATGAAGCATTCATTTGCATTTTACTATTTGCATATTAACAGACTTGTACTGAATCAGATGAGCAGTAACACAAAAAGAATGGAAAAAAAAACCCCCTATGAATTCCTTTTTCGTCAAGTAAAATATTCGGAAAGTAATGTATAAGATTAAAATGCAATATGTTGTACTTGTATATGATTTGAAACGACTATAAAAAAATAGACTCTTATGAACATACTAATTGCTGAGAGATGCAAAAAGTTTTAAAATTTTGTAATACATTATATTTTCCTATACTTAAATACACAATTTGGATAATCTTATTCGTTAAAAAAAGCTTTAGAACATCTTAAAATAGTAAAAATTAAAATACGAAACTTTCTTTTCGCAATACAATTAAAAAAGGTTTTACTGAGCAATGTCGAAATAACCTTCATTTATAAAACAACATTTCAAAGAGAAAAAAATAGACAGGAAAAAAAAGTATAAATATAGGGAAAAAATAACTGATTTACAGTTTCTGATAAAAAAATGCTTAATTCTGAAAACTTTTCAATAATAAATAATGAAACTAGTTTATACTGAACAATTTTCAAAAAATTAATTTTACAGAAGAACAGAAGTTTTATCAACTTCTTTCTGGATTAAAAAAAATACAAAAAGTATTTTTTATCTTCAATTTGCTTCAAAATTTTATTCCCAGGAAACATTATATAATTATTTTAAACATTTTATAACAAACTGAAGTAAAAAAAAAGAAAAGAAAGGAAAGAAAAGAAAAAAGAAAGAAAAGAAACACAGTGATCGATCTAGTAGTGAATTTAACTTTACAAAATAAGCAATTTTCAAATAAAATGAGAGATTTTTCTTATTTTCCGATTAGAAACTAGTTACCAAACAATCGCCATTTTGAAATTTAGGGGGAAAACTTATTCTTTTTCATATTCTTGTGACTATCTAATTTTTCAGAAATATCTATTTCAATGTTTGAGATTCCGATTGAAATAAATAAAGAAAAGAAAAGAAAATATTGCCATCGCTTAATTTTTAATGCTTATCTAAATCGTATCTAAGTTTTTATAATCTAATCTTTTTATAATTCTAATCTAAGTTTTTATCTGCCCGAATTCTTTCTTCTGAACTTTAAAGTGAGAGAAATACTACAGCTAGAAATTCAAAAAAATGAGCAGGTGCAAAATTTTATTTTGAATATTTTATACCCCTTTTACTCAGAACGAATATAGTAAAACAAAAAGTAGAAAAGAAGACATAAAACAGTTCAATATAAGAAAAAATTAAAAAAACTTTATAGAAATGAAAAGATTAAATAAACAATAATCGGTCATAATAAAAAGAAACAACAGAGCAATTAAAATTTTTAACTGGCATTTTAGCACTATTTTTCATGGATTTTTTTCTTCTGTGCTTTCAATAATTTTATATTCAAAAACTAGTCGTCTGGTTCGCCAATCTTACTGCTGTTCAAAATTATCAGTTGAATACTTTATGTAACATCATTGTAAATTGATTACTTTATGTAACTTGTTTTTTAATAGCTACTTCATCAGAATATTTTAAGGTTCAAATTTTGATAATCGTATAATCCACTGATGCAGTTATAAAGGCCTTAAGCCCATAATGTGCTATATATATCTCTAATTATTTATCAGCTCCCGCAAAATTACAACTTTAACTAAACAAAATTGCATTATTAGGACAGCTAATAATACAAGTATTATTGTTATTTACATAATGTAACTAATTGACTTTTTAAGAAAACTAAAATCAAAGATTCAAAAAGTATCTAAAAACTTCTTCTTGAAGAGGGAACAAATTTTCTTACTGTTTGCACTAATAGTAGTGTTGTGTTTTCTTGAAATGCATGACAGAAGCCCGAAGAAAGACCAGCGAGCAGCAGCGCCAACCAGAGCCTCATTTCGAAAAGCGGGAAATACTCGATTCCCTGGAAGCGAATACTTTTATCTCCTGTTCGAAGATAAGAACATATATTAATATTGCAACGAAATCTGTAGACCGTAAACACTATCGGATTGTTAATCTTTTCCTTTCTAACCACAGTTGTGTTTACAAAGCTCTGCAGGTAATTTAAATGCAATGCAGCTTACGAATGCAGTTGTAATCATATATTTTTTTAATTATTAAAATTCTGAATTAAGAAGACAAGTATAAAATTTAAAGCGTTTTTGAAATCAAAGGTCTTTATTTAGAATAATCTATTTTCTCACAGTTTTTAATCTTCAGGACTCAACTTACTCTGTTTTATGATACTATGGGAATTTTTCGGGGAAAAATCTAGTATTAGGGTAATCTCCATACTAACTGTTATCTGAATTATCTAGATAAATGGAATTAAAATAACTTTGACAGCTGCCTTAATGATAATGAAGAGAAAAAAATTATTTCAATAAAGTTAATATTTTACGCTACGTAGGTAAAACGCCGGCCTCCTGGCATAGAGGTAGCGTGTCTTCCCCGTGATCTGGGCGTCCCGGTTCGGACATGGTTGTTCTTCTGTGTTCTTTCTGTGGGTTGTATGAATGTGCCCCCCTGTGAAAAGGGGTTACGCAGGCGAATGAGAAGCATGAAGTAGCTAAGTCGTACTCTTGGCCTCGTTGGCGCTGCTGAAAAAACAAGGAGCTCTCATTTAGGCTTAAAATCGTTGACAACTTTCTGTCAGGAGGCTTGCAAAAGTGCCATAAGTAACAACAACATAGGCAAAATGTCACAAATTGAAAATAACATTTTTATATATTTAAAAAATACCGAGCATTTGTCTAACTCTATAGATGAGTTTAGTTTAGTTATATTAAAGTCCTGCTTTGAAGCCCACTAGGGCTATTTTGTGACTGACTTCGCAATTTTGAATCACGGTCAGACGACGAGAACGACACCTGAGTTGGTATCCCCCTCTCCACACCACACCAGCGGAAGGACGTTGGCCCCCAACGTTTTAACGAGCAAGAAACCCCCCTCACACGACGGTTCTTCGGTGGAATCGAGTCTGGAACCTGAAAACCTCCTGTTCCGAAACCGAGACCTTACCAGCAGGCCACCGCGTCCCCCGTCTTTATATTAGGTTGTTCGGAAAGTAATTTCGTTTTTTCCTGACAAAGGATTTAATTGCATTTTTCGCACCCAATTTCATACTTAAACCGCAAAATCATTTTATGTTTTAAGAGCTGATATAGCAAGGCTTGAGTGTGAAAAAGTGCAGCTGATTCTTCGCAGTAGTTTTTGGATGGTGCCCTTTTAAATATGGAGAGCAATAAACAGCATTTTCGTCATTTTTTTCTTTTTTGCTATAAAAGGTAAAAATGCTGTTCAAGCCAGAAATAAATTAGCCAATATGTGTGGAGAAGATGTGTTAACAGTACATCAGTACCAGAACTGATTTGCAAAATTTTTCCTTCAAATGAGGAGGCCAAAAACCACCTCGATCAGTTTTTTTTTTACAGCAAAGACCAAAACTTTTATGAGCGTGTAATCATGTTACTACCAAAAATATGGCAAAAGGTATTAGACCAGAATGGCAATTTTATAATTTAATAAATAATTTATTCATTAAACGAAAATTTCTTTTCATTTTGACAAAAAAATACGAAATGACTTTCCGAACAACCCAATAGATGAAGGGTGCGGAAGTGTCCGTTAAATGGCCTCACATATCGAAATGGGATTAGTAATCCGTCGAGCTCAAATTCCAAGCCTTTCTTAACGTTTTGTCTCCATATTGTGCTTTTATATGTTTTGCTTTTGGGGCCTTCTTACATTTTAGTTACGTTGATTTTGAACTTTGCTATTCTGTATTCTCTGCTGTTAATTTTTTTACATTTGTTCTGTTGCTTTGTATGTTTTTGGCTCATGCCCTCTGTAAATGGAGTCATCTCTGTAGTGTTTTTTTTAATTAAATAAAAAAAATGAACTTTTTCTGGCGCCCTACATCAGCGGATCGCCTGAAAATTCTCTTTCATTACAAGCTGGATTCCAACGAAGGCGGACGGAAAACGAATCCTGCTACTCGGCAGGGTTAACCGTTCCTGGTAGATATTCTGCCGCGGTGGCCTGGTGGAGTCTCTTGCTCGTTAAATTCGTTGGGGGCCAAGCGTCCTCCCGCTAGTGCGGCTGGTGTGGAGAGGGAGGTCCCACCTCAGGTGTCATCTGGCCGCGGTTCAAAATGAAGAGGTCCTTCCCCAAATAGTCCTAGTGTTGCTTCAAAACGGGACATTAATCTAACTAAACTCTAAACTACACTAAACGTCATCTGATTGCGGTTCAAAACGCCGAGGTCCGTTCTCAAATATCCCTAGTGTTGCTCTACAACGGGGCATTTATGTAACTAAACAAATCAATTTTCAGATTATGCTGCTATCTTTACAGATGGATCAAAAACTGTCCATCATATAAGATGTGGTGTTGCCACATCTCAAGATATTTTTATTATAAGATCAGACTCCATGTGCTCCGTTCTAACAGAAGAATTGATGGCAATTTCGTTCGCCGTGGAGAAACTTCCCACTTTTCAGGAACAAAACTTTTGCATTTACTCTGATTGTTTGAGCGCCCTTCAAACTGTTGGTAATTCTCTATAATAAAGCACATCCATTAACTACAGACATCCAATACCTTCTGAGAAATATACAATCCAGAGGCTCTGGCATAATTTTTTGTCGAATCCCTAGTCACTCTTGTATAAATGGTAATGAAACAGCAATTGTTGCAGCTAAGACAGCCTCTTTATATCCACAACGACCACTACCCTACCTTGATGTGAAGAAACCTCTTTCTAATTACGTTCATTCATTGTGGCAGAAATCGTAGGACCTGCCTCCCATCAATATTATTACTATTAGAGCAATATTTTTTTTTCCTTTATCAAAAATTATCAATCTCATATCTATAGAAATAAAAATGAGTGTTTGCCTGTTTGTCTCTTAGGCGCTGCCGAACCGTTCATCCGATTGTGATGAAACTTGGAACACTTATTTGTTTCTGCTGAAGATGGAAAAACAAAATAAAATATCGTGCCAACCTTAAAGACTGGAATAATAAAGTTTAAAAAAGTAGAATTAATAGAATTTGCACTTCTCCTTTATACATCA
>JAPMOQ010065716.1:470045-493147 GCA_026543055.1 Argiope trifasciata | reverse complement strand
TTCATTCTGAAATACTTTTCAATGAAAAGAAAACAGAATAGAGGAAATAAAAAAAATATCTAATCAGCATTGCATTACCCCAACTTATGTAGGAAAGTCAGACAGGTGCGTTACGCCAACTGGCGTTGATTGTTGACAGCTGCGTTTTCATTTAAACGATAAGTTTAAAAATTTTGTGTATAATACTGTTGTTGTAGCTATCTCAATTTCGATCCATAAGTAAAATGGATTTGACCTGATTTTAAACAGATGCGGACTTGTAAAAGAAGAAGTGTATCTGAATTTCTCCTGAATGAGCGTGGAAGACAGTTAACTGATTACTCCTACATGGATAAAGGAAGGTTGAATGTTGTCCGTTCGAGTGACATTTTTCTTTTGTTATTATAGATGTCTTACGAACAGAGAGAGGAACCAATCTTGTCATGTAACGATCGACGTGAATGTGAGTGAACAGTGAAATAATTTTCATATGTATCCATATTAAATTTCATGGGGAAAAAAAACTAAAGTATTTTCCTTTTTTTAAATTGGTGTCAGGGACTCTCGCGTTCTCCCTTCTGTGGACCCTTGTGGTGACATCTTAATAAGCCAGTAACAGCCACTAAACACTAGCGATCTCTTTTGTCGAATGGATAAGTTACGCGACTTAAAACCCAAACATCGCAGGATCGATCCGTGGCGGAACTCAACCTCCATATTGGCACAATTCTCGCCAACGCCATCGCCACACCCTGTAGATGGTTAAGAAAAATTTGACTTATAATTGGCTAATTCTCCCAAATACCATTTGAAAATATTTTTTTTAGTAAAAAACAGATGTGTCCAATTTTTATGTGAATTGATGAAAATGTGTTCCTTATATAATTGTTGCTTTCAAAAAGAACAGAAATGAGGCAATTCAATATATATATATATATATATATATATATATATATATGCATGTGTCCTTTAGAAAGCTTCAAAATCAATAACAATCATTCTAACTTCCATAACTTTTCTTTATTTTATCTTGAAGTTTCAAGTAAGAAATATAAATATACAGAAACTTCAAATAAATATAAAAACAAAATAAAAACAAAATCAACAGTGAAATTGACTAGATATATTGCAATAGTTTTAAATAATAACAATTACTAAATTAATATTTCTCAAATGGCAATAGTTTTTATATACTTTATACAAAGATAGATACATTAAAAATTGTAACCAAAAATGTATCGAATTGTAACATTAGATTGCACAGTAATAATTAACTTCTATATATTGTTGTTATTACATTAATGATCACATGAAACCACTCAAAATTATTCTAATACACTTGAAGATAAAAATATATGTTTGTACACTGTATATAAAAATAGTAATTAACATTTATTTAGTAATTAAGACCGGAAAAATATTTAAATCATGTGAATACATCTTTGCATAATGCATAAATTCAGTTTTATTAAATACTAGCCGCCTTTGGCGACCAGCTGGTTCGCCATGAGTAATGCGTTCTAAAATTTTCAATTAAATCACATATTCATTAGCCTAGAAGTAATTCCGGGAATTGATTGGTCTGAAAGCAATATTTTCTTTAAAATGATGGACGATAAGTTCTAAAAGAACACCTTTTCCTAATAGTATTCTTTAATTTTATAAATCAATCAGTTTTAACTATCGGTTATGCTTCCAAAATATTAAAAAAGTTTTTTTCGATGATGTTGCCAAAATATGAAATATGTTTTTTTTTTCTTTCTTTCAAAGAAAGCGAAAAAAGTATTGAATTAATGATACAGATATTGCAAACGATTACATAAATATGCCATTAAGTCCGGATTTCAATGCATATCCTGTCTATTCAATCAGGTTTACTGTAAATAAAGATAATTTATGGAATTAA
Source organism: Argiope trifasciata (assembly GCA_026543055.1). Classification (NCBI taxonomy): domain Eukaryota; kingdom Metazoa; phylum Arthropoda; class Arachnida; order Araneae; family Araneidae; genus Argiope; species Argiope trifasciata. The sequence continues at coordinate 491,262 of JAPMOQ010065716.1, read as the reverse complement.
TGATACAGATATTGCAAACGATTTTAGAATCCTTTGCTTTGCATTTATTTTTTAAAGAAAATATCACATTTTATATTTCTTTTATTTTATCCAGTCACGTGCTGAAAGTTGTATTTCTGTAGATTTATTTTGCGATGATAATTTTTTTTATTTGAACTTCCGGCATTCTTTTATTTTATCAAATCACGTGATAAAAACATGGTTAAAATATTTCTTTAAAAATTCGTTAAAAATAGAAGCTTACGTTATAAATAAAAAAAACTGATACCGTTAGAAAGCTAATTTTTTTATCTTTAAATTGATGTAAAAATCATGTTTGTGCAATAATATTTTCGGAAGTTATAACGGAAAAACGTCGAAATTTCGCTTAAATTTTAATTAATTCAAATTCTAATTAAAAATTCGAAAAAAGGGCTCCGAGGTGCACATTCCGGACCTCCAAGGTATGCATGTACCAAATTTGGTAGCTGTAGGTCCAACGGTCTGGCCTGTAGAGCGCCAACACACACACACACACACACACACATTGAGCTTTATTATAAGTATAGATTAACATTTTTTTTTATCAAACTAAAAATTTATATTTAAAAATATGAAAATAATAAATTACTGTATTATAATATTTATAACATATTTTAATTGATTTTAAAATGAAAAAAATACATATAATTAATTATTTTTAGTAGAAATTTCTTAGCCACAATTTCTTTGCCAGAAGAAACATTATCACAGACAATTTTTCTGACATGAAATGTTAATAAATATTGATTATTAATATTGCAATTAATAAATAATTATTGAGAACTTATATATAATTAATATAAGTTAAATGAATCAATAAGTACAGTGAAATTTTGGTGAATTTGCATAAATCTTGAATATCATCATATTCATAATCAAAATCTTGTTTTCTCATAATAATTTTAGAAAAATTTACAACTTTATCTTTAATATAAAAATGAAAAAGGGATCAAGAGTTTCATTTAGAACCATAAACAAAGAAAAAAAAAAGTACATTTTTAGAAGATAATATTTAAGAATGGATTCTTAAAGTAAAAAAAAAAAAAAATAGTTCCTTTAATGAATTTGGTGATTTTGTTCAAATGCAGAACAAAATATTGAGTGCGAGTAAAAATCTGTTGTTGCATGAGAAAAAGCTCCAAATTGTGCATATGAGAAATAAGCAGAATTGTACACATATCTTTTTAAAATGCGTTGTTTCAATTACTTTTTTCATTATATCTTATTTGAATCAGCAATAAATCAATTATTCAAATTAAAAAATCATTCCCAAGAAAACATACATGCCTGAAAAGTTTCCTACATACAAAAAAATACGTATGAAAATGCACATTTTTGCATATATTTATAGTGATACTAACGTATTAGCATTATATATTCACACCTCCATCAAAATATCAGACTCTGTAAAATCTGCTTATTCGGGAATATCTATTCACTGATCTACATGCATGCGATTTTAACACTAGAATAGTTGAAAGTGAAAGTTAGTTAGAAAAATATAATTCGATATAAAGTATTGTAAACTATATTTATCAAATTAAAGAGTCATTCTCACAAAGGTTTTCTTAACTGCTGGATTACAGACTTACTCAGCATATTTTTTCATGCAAAATATCTGAAACCTTCCGTCAAAGATGGATGGAACAAAAGTGCATAAAAAAATTGGATTGGTTTACTCTAAACTCTTCCAAATAAAACCAGATTTGTATAATGCCTAATACTAACAATAATCTATACTAATATATAAATGTGAAAGCTTGGATGGATGTTATTTAATTCCGCCAAAACAGATGAACAGAATTCGATGAAACTTAGCACAAAGATAGATTAGAGTCAGAAAGAGAACAGAGGCTGCTTTTGATTCCGGTTCATATTTATTCGTTAAAAACTAACTTTCGCGCCAAAAATATGAGGCCAAATCCCGCCAAAAATGAGTAAGGCTCCGATTTCCACAATTTCCACGCGAACAGAGTAAAGGGTAATAGCTAGTTACATATAATGCTAATACTAGAACATTAAACATCTGGTACAAAGCACAAGAAAAAATTCAGTTACAAGGCACTTTTTCTGAGGTGAGGCCAGTAACATCTTTCAAATGCTTTCTGCAATTCTGAGTCAGTTCCTTAATGTCAGGGGAAAAAACATGGAAGAAGGAATTAATAAACATTTCCATTTGGTATTTATGACCAGATTCATTACACTAAGAACAAATTGTAATAGGCTCACAAAATGTCAAAACTTCATACACATTTATTAAAAGTTTCTCAAACAATTAAAATTCTCAGTTTCTCTTTTTTTTAAAAATGAACCTATAAGTACTTTTGGAATTCAGTTTTATTAAAAAGGTTATTTTGTCTGTAAAATGAAATTTTTTTGTCCGAGCTAAAATTATTGCAGAATTTTTTCCCCCTGACTCAAAAAACTTGAACATCTTAAAAGGAAATTTGTGAACTGCAGGTATCGCATAAATATAAGTATTCATCAATTAAGTTGGACGGATAGTATGCGACCTACTTATTTCATGCAATAAAATCCAATGTTAAATTTTTAATAATATGTGCGAGGATAAGCAATGAATATTTCTTACCAAAGTTAGTGCTTGAAAGCTTAATTATGACACCAAAGTACCTCACACTAACCTGTAAACAACTCTTCAATACAAATCTAAAAATAATTTACATGAGAGCCACTGACAAGATGGGATTATTTCCCATCACAGAAAATGTTTAACAGCGACTTATTTCTTTTAAAAATATTAGTTAACATGACATTTGTCACTAATGCAGATGCTTGCCATATCATCATATTGTAACAACACAAATGTGCATTGAAAATATTCAACATCCAAACATTTATCTACTTCTAGAATATAGAAAAATAACAGAAATGTGCTGCTATATAAATAGTTACCATCACCGACAGTGCTGGGTGTTTTACATAATCACTGACTTTTATAAATAAACTAATGGTATAAAAACTATTTTTATGTAAGCTTTAGATAGACAGTATTAATTTGGAAATATTATTTAAAAAATATTTCTACATATAAAAATTTTAAATTGAAATTATATATTCATTAAAGTATTAGTTTAATTCACTACAAACAATCATGTTTTAAGAACAACTTGTTTGATAGCTCAAATCTTTTCAAAGTTTATTTAAACTTTGAAAACTGAAATTCAGCTAATTGCATCATTTTTTTAGTGTAATTGCTGGCAACCAAAGTGGACAATCACTTACTTATAGCAGAATTAATTGTATAAAAAAATTACTTTTCTATGCACCTCAATTCATTGCAGATTTAAACATTTTATGAGTATTTAACCTTACTGAAATTGTATTCATACACACTCAATCTTTGATAAGCTCATCATATACAAATATTCCATACGACATCTATGGCAATCGAATCCATGTAGTAAATATAATCTGTTGCATTCAGGAAGTAAAAAAAAATTCCTAATTCGAACTTAGAGAGTAAAATACATATTGAGAGGACTGATACTTTTTTTCCATTCGATTACTGAAAATCGAATATCAAAATGCAGGAAATATCTTTTTCTAAACTGCTGTTTCAAAACGAAGCATCTTATAAATGAAAGCATTTCACTTTAACTCTTGTTAATGATAAGACAAAAATATATTCTTCATCCTTCTGAAAGTCATCTCTTTACATCACACTGCATATTGTACTTTGCCCTTGATTCTGGTGCACTTCTAAAAATTTTGAGCGTCTCTTGATAGCTGTTAAAAAAAAAGTATTTATTGAAAAAATAAAATATGGAGATTTAAAATAGTAAGATTTCAATAAAAATCTAAGATATTAATATGCATAATGGACTTTAACCATTCATCTTGTAATTGCAGAATATTTCCCAATTTTCAATGCAACAAAGTTAAAATATTTGGCGTAGGTGTTGGCGGAATTGTGCCAATACGTAGGTTGAATTCCGCCAAGGATCGAACCTGGGACCTTTGGATTTGTAAGCCAGTAACTTATCCATTATACAAAAATGGCCACCGATGTTTAGTGGTAGGTACTGGCTTATTAAGATGTCACCACAATACTCCCCTACCAGTCTGTTCGGCTGAGAGATGAACGATTTTATTGCGCCAAGCGTTATGGCTAGTATATGAGCGTTGCTGCTGCGTCAAGTGAGTCTGACGACTTTGCGTTGGTGCGTCAAGTGAGTCAGACGGCTTTGTGTTGCTGCGTCAAGTGAGTCTGACGGCTTTGCGTTGCTGCGTCAAGTGAGTCTGACGGCTTTGCGTTGCTGCTGCGTCAAATGAGTCTGACGACTTTGTGTTGCTGCGTCAAGTGAGTCTGACGACTTTGCTTTGCTGATTGAGAGATGGCGCCAAGAGAGCTGTTGAAAATTCATCACTCCGAGGTCGTATCGTATCCGCCCATTTATGCCTGAGAACTTCAGGCGTGAGATTTTTAGGCATCTACACGCACTGTCACATCCAGGTGCACGTGCATCAGTAAAGATGATCGGTGAAAGGTATGTTTGGCCTTCCATGAAAGCTGATGTGACACAGTGGGCTCGTACTTGTTTACAGTGTCAACAGGCAAAAGTGTCACGACATACTAGGAGCCCTCCTAGTGCCAGGTTTGAGCACGTTCACATTGATATTGTGGGACCTCTCCCCCCTTCTGAAGGCTTTAGATATTGCCTTACTTGCGTCGATCGTTTTTCTAAATGGCCAGAAGCCTTTCCTTTGGTGGATCAGCTAACACCATAGCAGCAGTTTTTTATTCAGGATGGATAGCCCGATTTGGACCACCACTCAGATTAACAACGGACCAAGGTACGCAATTTGAGTCTTCACTTTTTCAATCGCTAACCAAATTCCTGGGTACTGCTCGGCAGCGCACAACACCATACCATCCAGCTGCAAATGGACAAGTCGAAAGATTCCACCGCCAACACATACGCCAAAAATAGTTGATACATTTCTTTGAAATTCGTGGACATTCTTCTTCAGATTTGAGTTTCAAAAAATTATGTATTTAAAAAATACAATTGAAAATAAGTATTATAGACAATCTTAAATATTCAAAAAATGAAATTTTTATGCAAAAATAGCAAATAATAAAATTTAAACAAATGAATAATTTACAAAGATAATTTGACCACATACTTAAGAGAAAGAATTTTAACCTTTCTGCTGAATATTACTGTCATTGAATATTGCTGAATATTACGAACTGAATATTTTTTATTTTTATATAAATTTGTGTTCACTGACACAAATATATCAAAATGTCTTCTATAAAGCAGCACGCTAAGTGATATAAAGAAAGTGTGAATCAAATGATTGCAGAAATAAGTACATCAACAATATTGTGCAATGCTTTTTTGGTAACGTGGCAATGGCTTGCGCTTTCTTACAAATAGCATTTAAGAATACATTTCAATTAAGAAAAGGCTTAAATGCTTATGGGATTCATCACAAACATTAAATATGTAAGTTTTAAAAGAATCCTTAATAATCCTTCTTCCAAATGTAGAATCCTTAACATGATTAGATTCCTAATTGATCAGGGAGAGCTGCTTCAATTAGATTAACTCTACTATTTCTTAGGGCACGATTTAATACAGCTTGTACTTTATTCATAATTTGTTTATCACCCCCCTCCGCAAGTAAATAATATTTATAACCCTTTATTTTTACATTCATACTGTATATTATAATGTTCATTCATCCAATGTTACTGTACTCAAGATATTTTTCATTCTATCGTTTATCATTTCTTGTTATGTTGTATTTATATGTATTTTGTCATTTGTCTGTATGTTTCCCATTCATTGTTGTGTACTTTTTTTTTTGTTTAATAAAAATCACCTACATCTGTATGAAATTGGAAAGGGACCACATGAGCTCTAGAAACAGAGGTGTGACGAGGTGTTAAATGTTAATATGCAAGTTTCTGTGTCAATAGTATTGTACATGTACAGTTAACAACACATAAATTTCAGATTTTTAAAATAATAAAAAGGTTTCCTCTTAACGATATAGTATGAATGGCATATAAAACAAAACTATGTATATTCACTTCCCAATAATGGCAATTTTAAAGAGCTTTCCATTCATTTATTTTGAACAACAAATTATTGAAAAATCATTTAATACAACAAATACTAAGAATAAAGCATTTCATCTCTTCTAACAATATATAGCTCCAACAATTTTAAGAAAAATAGTCAGATATCCTACCTTCCAAATACACATCTCTTTTGAACATTCCAGCAGCCAAAGGAACACTGTTTGAATTGAAAAGAGGAGAAAACAATAAGCATGCATAACATTATAAATTAATTGCAAAAATATGCATTTTTCTACCAGCAGCATTAAAATTAATATTAGAAAAAAATTTCAAAAATATTAAATATTTTTTAAAAGACCTAGAAATTATATGTAATAATACTTCTGTTGTTTAAATAAATATTACTGAATGATTCTTAAGCAGAACCGGCCTTCCCTATGAAGAAACCATTTGGGGCCCTAAATTTTTTTTGCTAAGGGAAAACACACACACACACGAACATTTACATATTTATTTAAGGCATGGATTTGTTTTTGCTATTAATTACAATTCTTATTCAGTACATAGCAAGAGCGTTTAAGCATTAGACCCATATACCTGCCCAAAGATAATCCTTTATTAGTTTTAATTTGCTGAAAGAGGATTCAGCGTTTGTAATAGAAACTGGCAATGTAAAGAAAAATTTTAACACAGTGAATACATTTAGAAATAAATCATTGTAATTATTAATTAGAATATATTGCAGCATGAACTGAATGTTATTCACATCCTTCTCATTCAAAATCAAGTCCCACAGCAAATAATTATATAGATTAGGTCTTCCTTCACATCATTATTATAAAACGTTACAAAGTTTTTGGAACAATTTTCGGATTTATTTTTTTTCTAAAGCTTTTGTATCAGTGATTAATTTGAAATACTTTTAATTCTGTCTTCTATCTACACAATGCCAATATCCGAAACAGAATTAAAAAATAATATCAAAATTCATCAACCAAGTTTTCCACAATTTTATCTTCTGAAAAAAAAAAATTATATTCATTTGGAAATATAATTTTTTTCTTTTTCGAATTCGGTTTCCCCCCCCCCTTCAAGAAAATGCCTTGGAAGATTCAAATTACATGCTATCGCATTTGTTTCATCTAAATAAGATTTCATACCTAAATTTTGGATTTCAGCTTTAATTTTATCGACAAAATTAAAAGCTCAGTCAACAACAATTATGTTTATTTGAAATATATGTCATTTCTTCAAAAATGTCACTTCTTTATTGAATACAATATTTTAGCTTCGGAGCCGCTGTGATATTGTTATTTGTATAAATAAATTCTTGGGCATTACAAGTTTTTTTTTTCTTTTTTCTTACAAATTTTTATTTCATTCTAAAGTACAAAAAATTATGACAGCAATCTAACTTTGATTAATAACATCAACAGTTAATAAAAAATCTTAAGTTAAAAATCAAAATGAATTTATTCTGAGAAATTATCCAGCTAATTTTAAATACTTTATTTAAGATTCTTCATATTTCAGAATACAAATAAATGAATAAATAAAAATGATGCAGTAATAAACATATGAACTGAATTTTTAAATAATTAAATGTAGAAGTTATTTTATTATAATTAAAGAAGAATTTTATTATAATTAAAGGTTATTTTACTGATAAGTTTTGCAAATTCTGAAAGAACACTGATTATAAACAATCCCCATTCTCATTTCATACAATTGCATCATACAGATTGTTATCTATAACAAAAAATTTCAGACTATTTGAAATTCAACAAACTATTAAAAAAATTATCATTGCATTTTATACTATGCACAATTTAAAGACAAATTTTTCTCATGAGCTTTCTGTTAGGAATAACTTAATTTTTTTAGGAATAATAAAACATGTTAAAATTCTAAACTAGCTAATAATCGTGTTACGCCTAAACATATTATGATAATTTCTGCCACCATCTTCAATGTATAGGTATATAGCTAAAGTAACAGAATCATTAGCACTGAAAAATATTAAAAGAAATAATACAAGAATAAGTAACAGTCTTACTATTTAATCCCAATAAAATTTTTTTTAACATAATTAAGTTTATTATTAAAAAGGGTATTCTAAAAATTAAAAAAAAATTTTAATAAAAAATGAGTACTTGTCTCTTCCAGGTCTGAGTTTAACTTTGAACACAGCATACACAGGTTTGTGGTCAGATGTTGAAATATCTGGAACAGCATTGTAAAAAAGGCAAGAGACAGAAGACTTTTCTTTACAACGATACAAGATACGATCCTACGAAGAATAAAAAATAAATGTATGCATAAAAATAATAACAGTGCTGTAAGAGTTGTAAGAAATATATAAGAGCAGAAAATATAAGAGTTTGTTATACAGATGTATTACCACCATTTAGAAACATTCCAACAACTTTTGACAACAGGAGCTATTGAAGAACATGGCTGGTTCTACCTTCAAAAGCAGAATTCCTAACACGTTTTATGTATAACTAGCCGGTTCCCGTTGCTATTGCAGAAGAAATAATCTTGGAAATATCGTTTGGAATTGGAAGTCTTGTTTAATTAGGAATGATAGGAAGAATGATATTCATTTTCTTATTGGCAATGAATACAATCATTGAAATTGAAGGATATATAAAGGAGAAATATGAATAGCATTTATTCCATTTTTATTATTCTACTCTACAAACAAATATTCCTTTTTATGCTTTATTTTAAAATTATAATGTTTAATGCGGTGTTTCAGAATGGTAATGAAAGAAATTATTTATTGTATCAGGTGATTGGTTTAATACTTGTACAGAATTCACAAGTTTAATGTTAAAAAATATGATTAAAATATTTTCTTTTAATTGATTAAAGATAGAAAATATATGTATGCCATAACATCGTTAATATAATTGAAAAGATATTTTTTTGAAAACTAAGGTGATGTGAAATTATTTGCACTATAATATTTTCGGAAGTGACAGCAAAAATCACAAAAAATTTATTAAATGTTTAGTTAAAATTTCAAAGACTGGTTACCCTCACTCTCTAATAAAACTATGACCTCAGAGAACGCCCTGCATTGCATTTACATACAATAGCTACAAAATATTGATGTCTAGCTTGGATTTAGCATCTTTATTCAATCTGTTTTGCCTCCTTGGCAATTTATTTTGACAATAACCCTTCATTAAAAGATGCGGTAAATAGATTCAAAAATATTTGTATTGGTATAGATGACATAATTTTGCTATGCCTATAACCATCCCATAAGTGCAAGTAATAAGTATTCAAAGTTTTTTTTTCCCCCAGAAAAATAATATTATTAATCTCAAAGTGGAAAGAAATATGGCTCTTCACTTCATACTTATGCTGATATCCACCAGCATTATATGAACTCAATATTTGTGTAATTCATTAAAAACATCAATAAATATTCAAATCATGCTGCAATTGGGATTTTTTTTTAATGACAAAAGTTATTTAAGTTTTAGAAACACGGTTTTCATTCACAAAGGAAAAGTACGTTTCAATTCATATATAATTTTCATTGAAATGGTTGATGTCATTACATCAAATTAGAAAACATAACATTTCATAACACAATTTTAATAAATTTTCACACTTCATAACAATACTCACTGTGTAAGAAGGCACTCGAAGCTTTGAGGAGTTGAAGGTACTTGTTCCCACATCAAACTTGTAGGAAGGAATGAAATGAATGACACTTTCTTTGAAGCCATGGAAGGCCTGCCCTGAAAGGAAATTCACAATACAATTTTTAAATATCCAGTGCAATGCAATCATAAATATACAATAGTTAAATCCATTGAAGTTATCATAAAGTATTTAATGTAGGAAAAATTTGCTTCAAGATTGTAAATTATTAAAAGCGTCTTTTGCTGATATCTAAAGATCATATATATATACGTGGAGGGTTGTGATGGCCAAGCAATAATAAGTCCAGATGATATTTTAGAATTGAATGGATGACAATGGAAGGTTAATGATGAACAAATGATGATGACTAATTTACAAGATGGAATGGATAATCAAGTTTGACTTTTAGAAATACATCGTCATTCCGTGTCCGTCATTTCACATGCGTCTTCGTTCATTTTAGTACGTCATAATCATCTTGTCTCGTCCAGATATGAACTGCACTTTGTTCACGTTTTCTCCACCAGAGGGCTGCTTAGTGGCGGGAAGTGATATACCTGGGGCCATACACACACACACACACATACACACACAGGGGTTGGGCAAAAGTGCACGGTCGCTATCTACCCCCATCATTGTTACTTCAATTTCCAACTTTCTGCAGGAAGAATGTTACAAGATTCCCTTGGCAACAATACATAAATTGTATTTGTTTATTTCAAAAAGACAGCAAGCTCTTCAAGTTTTCCTACACCGTATTAAACAAAGGCAGAGCCGGCCTCCTCTATGAAGGGGCCGGGGTGCAAGAAATCCTTTTAGGGCCCAACTTAAATAAATAAACGAAGTATTTGCATATTTATTTTATGATTTTGATTTTGCTGTTAATTACTCCAGGAAAATGACAATTTTTCCAATTTCTTTTTTGGTATTTGGTAAAGTAAGAGCGTTTCAGCATCATATCCATCTGCTTGACCGAAGATAACCCTTTATTTGATTTTAATTTGCTGGAAGAGGGTTCATTTATCATATTTAGTAACTGGCAATGTAAAGGATTGCAAAAATAATAATAATAATAATACATTGGATATAGACAAAAGTAGATAGCTGATGATTCGCAAGTCCATTTGAACCCAGCCTCAGCCTCGACTTCTGGGTGCCATGCACGCCGCTCTGTCGTAACATGTCTGATAGGGATTTCCTTATTCATAAATGAGCATTTCCAACCTTTTTATAAATATTATTGCGATCTTTGCCTAATAAATCGATCTGATTCGAAATTGCGATCTTTGCCAGTCGATGCTCAGCCAAACACGTGTAAACAAGTTTGTAAACTTTTAATATGTGTAACGTATTATTGTTCGAAACACTGTTTTCATTCTTAATCATGTTGGGGGTCCCAACCGGTAGCGGGGCTCAGATGCATAGCACCCATCACACCCCCAGATGACCGGGCCTGGACAAAGGGACGTGTTTTTTTTAAGGTGTTTCCAGAATTTTGTCAAACCCTTGTCTATGGGAAACGACAAACTAACTTTTTAAAAAATGTACACTTTAATATGAATATCAGAAGCTTCAAAAGCTGAAAAGAAAACATTTAAATAAAAAATTATGCTTTAAAAATAACCAGATACATTTAGCTTCAAACATTATAAACTTTAGGATAATCTAAAACAGAGAAGATAACTGAAAACAATTTAATAAATGAAAGCATAATATATTTATGAGAAAACAAAAAACCTTCTTCCATGGCTTTATGCAATTGGTCGTGTTTAACAAGGAAACTGCACGACGGTCGAGCGTTGCGCACTTTTTCTTCCACAAATGACAAAACGGATGGCCGATCGTGCATGACTCGGAAATTTAAATCTCCACACCAGAACACACAGTCAAAGCGAGAAGTCACATCTAAAATGTACAACAGAAATGCAACTTTTTCATTTGACACCATCAACAGCATTTTTTTAAAGACTACTAGATTAAACAATCTAACTTCAATTGCAGATTTTAATAAATTTATTTTGGCAGAACAATTTTTTTTTGGATTGAGTTTTATAAAATTATATAAAGAAAGATATAGGACGCAACTTCACATCAGCTTATATTCTGTTCAGAATATAGTTTTTTACGAATCTGTAATTTTGCTTTTCGACACTAATAATGTCATCGTAAGGAAGAAAGATTTACAGTCATCTGAACTAAATGGTGCCCGGGTATGACTCAGAGATACCAGAGTTTTGTAGCAAACTTGGCGACAAAATGGATAATACCCGAAACATCGAGAATTTGCCCGATCCGTCCATTAGGAGCCGAGATACGTCCAGAATGATCCTGATGGGTTCAGAAGATTTTAGCCCCGCCTCCCGTTGCTATATAAGGAACCATTTGAACTGAAAAGTGCGACGGTGGTCGACCGAGTCGACCTGAATAGAGAGGTCTAGAATAGAGGAGTCCTGAACAGAGGACTGCTGGATCGCTGTGTGCCGTCGTTGTGTCTTCTGTCGAAGTCTGTTGTGTGTGTCGATCCTGAAATGAGTGATCGATCAGTAGACATAAATTGAGAGGTCTACAATTGAGGAGTCGCCGCGAGAATACCGAAGCTACGAAGGAGTGCTGAATTGTTATGTGTGTCATATTTTGTCTTGTGTCGTAGCAGGTTGTGCCGTCGTCGGGAACGGAACAGTCCTGAACTGAGGAGCAGTCCCGTTGTGTGAAGTAGTGAGTTGGCAGCAGAAGCAAGAAGAGACAGAGGAATAGTTTCAGCCTGTTCGGGAGAGACCTACGAGAGCGTGGACAGAATCTCTTAAAGATTTCTTCTCCTGCTGAATCCTGCCAGACCGCTTTGTGGCACACATTCTCGGCGTTGCATTGAAGCCAAGTCTTCAGTCACAGTACAGTAGAAAGACTAAAGTCACTGAAGAGACTGATAATGACCTAGAATTTTGCCAAAACTCTCCAATGTTTTCAGGAGATTTTATTAATAATGATTGTGCTTATTTTTCTGAGCCCATAATATAGATTCGTTCCAATGCAGATGTGACAGAATATTCAGAGAGGTTTAGGTAAATATTGATTGATTTCTCCATCCTCTGTGCTTAGTCTGATCTGAACAAGACGACTTAAAGTTGAAATAGATTCATAACCTCTCAAGAAAGTCTATCTTTGACATGATATTATTATATAAACAGATTATATTAGGTATTCTAAAGGCCTCATCACACGGCGAAATATCGTCCTCACTTTTTGTCAGCAAACGACAGCGAAAGTGACGTCACTTCAAAGTTTCACATGATTAATTGGATTTCGCTTGCGCACAATATTTCCGTCCCTATCGTCGGTATTTTCAAGCTGGTTAGAAAAAGACGTCGATGACGAAAAATTTGCGTAACCGGTTCTAAGGGTGGAAACGGAAAGCAAATATTTTATCATCAGGCCCCTGATCATAAACCCTGATCATTTACCCTGATTAAGTTCGAATTTAGTTGTAATGAAACAAGCAAAAAGTATATATAAGTGATCAGAAAACAGCTATACATACCTTTATCACGAAAATGGTTCTTTAAAGGAATAGATTTGGGCAAATCCAAAGAAGAAATGATTTTTTCATAATCGCACAATCTTTCTTTGAGTTTTTGTTCATGAGCTAAATAAATAAATAAATAAAAAGGAAACAAAGGAATTAAGATTACAGGTTGTTTTAACAGATTTAATATTTCTTGTTTTAACTGTTTATAAAAAGTTACTACTTTTTGTTCATGTGACGAAGAAAAATGAAGCAGGCAATAATTGCTCAATTATGCATAACGTTTCAGACATTATATATAAAATACTATTTCTAACTATACAGTGTTAGAGTGAAAATAGTTTAAATAACATAATCTACACGGCTATTAATGAAAATGAAACTGCAAAAGAAAAAATGTTTATTCAGGTAATATCGCTCTGCATCTCTACTAATAAAAAAGATTGCGAGCCATGTTTTGGGGCAGTATTCCCCCTTTCTTTCTGCAATAACTCAAAAAATATTACACAACAAATTCCACAAGTGGTTTTTTTACAGCTTAAATTTCTAAATATATATATTTTTTAATGATAAATATTTCGATTCTTGGTCTTGACCCAAGTTTGGTTTCAAACAAATTTGATCGGATGAAAGCAAGTACTTAAAAAATTGCATAGGCACAATTTCATTATTCTTTAATTCTGTTGACAAAATATGTTCAAATAAGGATGGTCCGCCTTATACCAATATCCTTCAGAGAAAGAAAAAAAAATTAAATATATGTGTATATGGCCCTTAAAATAGAAATACAATGATTACACAGCAATAAATCGCTTCTGACAAAAAAATATGTTTTTTCACTATTAAAATGAAACTACGAAGTTGATATTGATTTTAGTAAAATTTCTCACGTAGCACAGTCTGTTGCACTTTATTGTACAATACTGTGTGATATTATATTGTTACGAATCAGTAATTTTGCTTTCTCGCACTAATAATGTCATCGCACAGATGACAAATTTACAATCTGTATTGAATGGTGTCCGGGTCTGACGTCAGAGATCCCAAAACTTGGCGACGAATTTGGCGACAAAATGGATACCTGAAACTTCCGAAAATTTTCCCGATCCGTCCATTAAGAGCCGAGATACATCCAGAATGCTCCTGATTGGTCCATAAGATTTTAGCTCCGCTTTCCGCCTCTATATAAGGGCGGATTCTGAGAGATCCGGGTTGGTGGACATGAAAAGACCTGAATAAAGAGGACTTGAACGGAGGAGTCGCCGAGAGAGTGCCGAAGTGCTGATCTCTATGTGCAGTCGAGTGTCTTCTGTCGAAGCCTGTTGTGTGTGTCGATCCTGAGTGAGTGGTCGACTGAGTAGACCTGAATTGAGAGGTCTTGAAGAGGATTCCTGAGCGGAGGTGTCCCCAGGAGAATAACGAAGCAACGAAGGAGTGCTGTGTGCCGTAACCCGTTGTGTCGTTGTCGGGAACGGAGCTGTCCTGAATTGAGAAAAAGTCCAGTTGCGCGAAGTAGTGAAAGCAAGAGACAGAGAAGTCGTTTCAGCCTGCTATGGAGAGACCTACGTGAGTGTAGACAGAATCACTCAAATATTTCCTCTTCTGTCTGAAACCTGTCTGGCCGCTTTGTGAGCTGTGGAATTTCTGCCTGTGAACTATTGTTGCTATTGTGGGCTACTGTCTGCAGTAGAGTACTACTGTGTGCTACCCTGTGTGCTCGTCTCGGATGTATCTTCTGTATAGAGTCGTGTTATAAATACTCGTCGTCTTTGTGCTGTCCTGTAAATAAACGTCGTCTGTGTTGTACTGTCTACTAAAGGTCTGATCATAGTGTGTAAACTCATCTTCTCACACCACACACCTCATTATACAGGTAAACGAACCCGACGGATTAGCATAGTGAGAAGGATAGGAAATCCGTAACAATATGATGTTAAACAATATTGCAAACATTGACCAGTGTCATACAATATTGTGCAATATTTGTGTGCTTCTAGGGTTAAAAACACAGTAAAAAAACACTGCATAGAATTTCAATGATTACCCGTCAGATGAGAATTCACGAACAAGAAAGACGAGCCGAAACACATAAAACATATAGCTACGGCACCCTTTGTTTTCACCATAGTTCCTGGTCTGGTGGCAACACTTGATTCTTCTGGTTCTAAAAAAATAAAAAAAAAACGTAAAAATCATGAAATTTTTCCTAAATAATAGTAACAGAAAAATTGAAACCTTTCCCGTTTTTCTGTCATTAATTTATCTATCTGCATTATTTCCCTCGCTAGGAAGATTCGGCGTTTTAGCTCACTCGGACGTTTCATGCCGTGAGCTCTCAAAGTTTGTTTTTCGCTATTAAGTTTATTTTTCTCAGATTTTTATTCATATCTTCTTGGTGAATATAAGCTCACTGCCCACATTTCTTTTTATATTTTTTACTAGATATTACCCACGACTCTCTTCGCGTGGAAATTTTGATGTATGTGTACGAAAAACTATCAAATAATGACACATCAAAAAATTAATTAAACATAACCTAAAAACAATGCATGTAAAAGCATTAAAAGCACGAAAAATATCTATCACAAATACAATTTAAAAATAAAAACACACAACTAACGTAAAAAACCATTTATCTACATTGTATACCCAAAATAAAACAAAACAGCAAATAGAGTCCGGTCAAATCCATTTTATTTATCGATCGAGATGGAGATAGCTACAACAGTATTAAAACAAAAAAAAATTTAAAACTTTTAATTTAAATGAAAACACAACAATCACGCGTGAATTTTCAACGCCAGTGGGCGTAACGCACATGTCTGACTTTCCTACGCCAGTTAGGGCAATGCAATGCAGATAGATGCAGGTATGAGGGCGGGCGTTATCCTGTTGGAAACCCTCCCCCTTGAATGCTGTTCAGGAATGGCAGCACAACAGGTTGTATCACTAGACTGACGTACAAATTTGCAGTCAGGGTGCGTGGGATAACCACGAGAGTGCTCCTGCTGTCATACGAAATTGCTCCCCAAACCATAACTCCAGGAGTAGGCCCTGTGTGTCTAGGCCGCAGACAGGTCACTAGCAAGCGTTCACCTGGCCTCCTTCTAACCAACAAACGGCTATCACTGCGACCAAGGCAGAACTGGCTTTCATCAGTAAACGCAACAGATCTCCACTCCGTCCTTCAATGAGCTCTAGCTTGACACCATTCACGTCGCAAACGGCAGTGGTTTGGAGTCAGTGGAATGCACTGTACAGGGCGACTGACTCGGAGTTGTCCTTATTTTCTTTATTCAGTTTTCTTTTCATTTAAAAGTTATTCAGAAAGATCGATTCATTAGCAACATTTGATTTTAAACACATCAAACACCAAGAAAATAAGCAGAATCGTTTGAAATAATCGGCAGAAATTCTGCTCGGCCTAACCTCAACTCTGTTGGGGGAAAAAACCCGGAGCCTTACTTCTCTTTGGAGGGATTTGGCCTCAGCTTTTTGGCGCGCAAGTTAGTTTTTAATGAATAAAAAAATGAATCACTCAATCAACGGGAAATAAAAAGTAGCTTCTGTTCTAATCCTGATTGTAATCTATCTTTACGCTAAACTTAATCCTATTCCGTTCAGTCGTTCTGGCGTGATGGAGTAACAAACATCCATCCATCCTAACTTTCACATTTATAATATTAGTAGAGATATAGATGTGTGGGGTGTAAAATTTTAAAAGGAAAAGAATGACAATAAATTTCTTCATTTTTCTGGGAAACTATTTTGTTTGATGGAGTGCAGAAATCACTTTTTCATTACGAGCTTCGAACAAATGGCGCCACCTACCAGAACAGAACCAGATGAGATCTCTCCTGAGAAAGATGCACAGATGCAGCACTCCCAGAGAAGTGGAAGTGAACAGGACGTGGGAGGGACCGAGCGTCGTCTGAAGCAAAACTTCCCACTCTAACCTAAAATTAAAAAATTTTAAACACTGAGAAAATTACTGGTATTAAATACCTTTTCAGAAAATATATAAGCAGCTTAAAGTATCCGACTACGTTTGAAGGAATATTTTCGAAAAATTGGATTTTTAAAAATATGGTTTTTAGATGTATCGTCAATTATAATACAAAATGATATAAAGGCAACAAAATTATTTGAAATTATAATATATTGTGAGAAGTAGGAAAATGTGTAGTAAATTTTAATGAGATTGAACCCAAAGGGTTAACAAGACACAAAACTGAAAAGCAGCAATCCAATTTTTCTTTGTATACAAGTTATGGAATATAATGATCAATGAAATGAACCAGAATCTAAGAAAAAGTTGGAGATGCAAAGAAATTATGGGTAGAAATATAAGTACATTTCCATTTTTTTCCCATCAATTCACAACTTAATTTTTCTAAAAACACTTTTAAACGAGAAAGTATTTCACCAACAATAATACTTTGGGTTCATTCATTGTCCCTATTATTTAAAACAGGCGCTGAAAGTTTTATATAAATGAAAGTTTTATGTTTTATGTAAATACTTCAATTGGTTTTGAGTATATCATGGTGGAGAATTTTTATGAAAATTAAAGTTTTGAAAAAATTGAAGTGAAATTTTAGTTGAAAAAAATGTGACCCTGGATGATAGCTCAGATCTTTCTTTTTCTGGAAAAAGTTAACTATTTTGGAAATAGGAAAGTCTAAACAGCAAGAAATAACAATAAAAAAATAACTCGCCAATGTGGTCGATTACCAATGTTTTTATCGTAGTCGGATACCTTATCTCATTAATATCTAACTTAATTTAAAATATACACTTTTTTAATTATATGCTAATTAAGATAACAATGAAGTAAAATAAAATTCCATTCTTATAAAAAAATCAACAACAACGAAAAAAACTTTTCCATCAATAAATATCAAGATTTTTTTTTAAATACAGCAATATAACAAAAAATAAACATTACTCTTTTCTTTGCATTACCTCAAAACTAAATTAAAGAGGAAATATATTTAAAAAAAAAAAACTATCAAAATTTTGCTAATGCATGGTACATACTAGTTGAAAACTACATTGAGGAAAAAAAAAAAAAAATCCCAACACCAAGAAAAAATTATTGTACAGTAATGAAATTTTAGGAATACATTTGTCTAGGTAACATATTTAATTGATTAAAGTTTCAAGATCACAGGTAGAGCAATTGGCGAGAAGAGCCATTTCAAATGTGAAATGTTGGTACATTAGTAACCGGTGTAACCGTCAGAATTTTGAATGCAAGCATGCAAACGTGCATGCATTGTGTCGCACAGGTGTCGGATATCAGTTTGTGGGCTGGAGTTCCATGCCTGTTGCACTCGGGCGGTCAATGCAGGGACGGTTAATGCTGGTTGTGGATGACGCTGGAGTTGTCGTACAATGATGTCCCATACGTGCTCGATTGGAGAAAGATCTGGTGATCTAGCAGGCCAAGGCAACATGTCGACACTCTGTAGAGCATGTTGGGTTACAACAGCGGTATGAGGGCGAGCGTTATTCTGTTGGGAAACCCTCCCCCTTGAATGCTGTTCAGGAATGGCAGCACAACAGGTTGTATCACTAGACTGACGTACAAATTTGCAGTCAGGGTGCGTGGGATAACCATGAGAGTGCTCCTGCTGTCATACGAAATTGCTTCCCAAACCATAACTCCAGGAGTAGACTCTGTGTGTCTAGGCCGCAGACAGGGCACTAGCAGGCGTTCACCTGGCCTCCTTCTAACCAACAAACGGCTATCACTGCGACCAAGGCAGAACCGGCTTTCATCAGAAAACACAACAGATCTCCACTCCGTCCTTCAATGAGCTCTAGCTTGACACCACTCACGTCGCAAACGGCAGTGGTTTGGAGTCAGTGGAATGCACTGTACAGGGCGACTGACTCGGAGTTGTCCTTGAAGTAACCGATTTGTAACAGTTCGTTGTGTCCCTGTGGTGCCAACTGCAGCTCGAATTTCAGCTGCAGACGCAGTACGATTAGTCACAGCCATACGCCGAATACGACGGTCTTCCCTCTCAGTAGTACCACGTGGCCCCTCTGAACCTGGTCTTCTTGAGGCAGTACCTTCCCTTGACCACTGCCGCCAATACTCATGCACAGTGGATACATTCCTGCCAAGTCTTTCAACAATATCGCGGAAAGAAAACCCACCTTCTCGTAGCCCTACAACACGACCTCGTTCAAACTCAGTGAGCTGTTGGTAATGGCTTCTTCGTCTTCTCAGAGGCATCCTTGACTAACATTAACCCACTACGTCAAATCTCAACTGTAAATAACGATCACGAACCTTACAGCGCATATTTAAAGCAAACCTCATTTGCATGTTCATAGTGTCGCTACTAGTACCACACTTACGCGTGTAGCTCGAAATTTGAATCGACGTCATCTTTCAGTCAAATCGACGTCAAATCTCAACTGTAAATAACGATCACGAACCTTACAGCGCATATTTAAAGCAAACCTCATTTGCATGTTCATAGTGTCGCTACTAGCACCACACTTACGCGTGTAGCTCGAAATTTGAATCGACGTCATCTTTCAGATGTATAAACACGCCTATAAAATTTCGTTTATCTAGCACAGCTCCTTCCTAGTGTTGGGATTTTTTTTTTCCATCAGTGTATTTTAGAAACCCATATTAGTTTGCTACACAAACGATAAAGGGGAAAAAAAAAAGAATGGAAAGAATTAGTTTAGCCACTTAAGATGAAATGCAACTACCACTAGGTAAAATATAAGGCAATAGGCAAAGACTAGACTTGTTCAAAGATACGAATATCTTTACTTGCAAAACATAATAATTGGAATCTTTGAGAGAGAGACAGAGATTTCTAACTGGCTGTAAAATGTGGTTATTTTTAAAATAGTAATTTATATGTGTATATCAAAATGAAATATTGTTATAAATTTGTAATACTGCTTTCCTGCAAAGTCAATCTAATGGTTGGAAAAGGGATTCACAGAGATTCAAAAGGATTGAAAGAGATGTTGCTACTCTGCAATTCAAAATAAACATATCAGCGCTGCACTTTAATCTCAGAAAATAGAATTTATTTGTAACTTGCAACTTTATTAAGTATTTCAAATAAATATTTACCTTGATTGCATGCTCTCTTGGATACCAATTGCATAGATGTCGGGCAATGTGTTTATGGCCAAAGGAAGCAAAAAGTCATCTATGTTCCGAGGAGGATCCTGAAAAGAAAGGGGCCTTCAAATTAAACCTTATGATCATAATTCATTGATCTTTATATATATATATATATATGTGTGTGTGTGTGTGTGTGTGTGCGTGCGTGCGTGCGTGTGTGTGTGTGTGTGTGTGCGCGCGCTCGCATGTTGTGATGGCCAAGCAATAATAAGTCCAGATGATATTTTAGAAATTAATGGATGACAATGAGAGGTTAATGGTGATGACTCATTATAGGATAGAATGTATAATCAATTTCGTCTTTTAGAAATACGTCGTCATTTCGTCTTCCGTCTTTCCACGGTTTGTCTTCCGTCCAGTACGTCGTAATCATCTTGCCTCGTCCAGACATGAACTGCCTTTGTTAACGTTTTAGTTACCAATACAACATAAAGTCATAATCAACATACTAAAGTTACATGAAATAAAAAAAAAACAAGTATTCTCTTGAGATTATTTCATTTATAAAAAAATGAAGTTTGTTTCTTTGTAAATAATAATAATAAAACACAAATGAAAAATGCTATTGTATTGAAAGAAAATGATGCATAAAGTATAAATTAATGAGTAATACATTATTTGTGTGAATTTTGACCAATTATAAAAGATTATGCTTAGTGTGATCACTCAAGGAATTGTTTTATTCTTAATATACATCATAGTTGAAGTTAATGAGGTAATACTATTTTTTTTATTCAACTGAAAAAATACATCACTTTCATCATAACTAAAACTAACAACAAATGTTTTT
>JAPMOQ010065716.1:450189-462128 GCA_026543055.1 Argiope trifasciata | reverse complement strand
GGCCAAGGCAACATGTCGACACTCTGTAGAGCATGTTGGGTTACAACAGCGGTATGAGGGCGAGCGTTATCCTGTTGGAAAACACCCCCTTGAATGCTGATCATGAATGGAAACACAACAGGTTGTATCACTAGACAGACGTACAAATTTGCAGTCATTGTGCGTGGGATAACCACGAGAGTGCTCCTGCTGTCATACGAAATTGCTCCCCAAACCATAACTCCAGGAGTAGGCCCTGTGTGTCTAGGCCGCAGACAGGTCACTAGCAGGCGTTCACCTGGCCTCCTTCTAACCAACAAACGGCTATCACTGCGACCAAGGCAGAACCGACTTTCATCAGAAAACACAACAGATCTCCACTAGGTCATTCAATGAGCTCTAGCTTGACACCACTCAAATCGCAAACGGCAGTGGTTTGGAGTCAGTGGAATGCAGTGTACAGGGCGTCTGGCTCGGAACTGTCCTTGAAGTTACCGATTTGTAACAGTTCGTTGTGTCACTGTGATGCCACCTGCAGCTCAAATTTCAGCTGCAGACGCAATATGATTAGCCACAGCCATACGCCGAATACGACGGTCTTCCCTCTCAGTAGTACCACGTGGCCACCCGGAACCTGGTCTTCTTGAGGCAGTAATTTCCCTTGACCACTGCCGCCAATACTCATGCACAGTGGATACATTCCTGCCAAGTCTTTCAGCAATATCGCGGAAAGAAAACCCACTTTCTCGTAGCCCTACATCACGACCTCGTTCAAACTCAGTTAGTTGTTGATAATGGCTTCTTCGTCTTCTCAGAGGGATCCTTAACGAAAATTAAACCACTACGTCAAATCTCAACTGTAAATAACGATCACGAACCTTACAGCGCTTATTCAAAGTAAACCTCATTTGCATGTTCATAGGGTCACTACTAGCGCCACACTTACGCGCGTAGCTCAAAATTTGAATCGACGTCATCTTTCAGATGTATAAATACGCCTACCAAATTTCGTTTATCTAGCACAGCTCCTTCCTAGTGTTGGGTTTTTTTTCCCATCAGAATATATGTATATATATATATATATATATATATATATATAATATTCTTCCAAATAAAAGAGAACTAATAAAAGTTCAAATCCATAACAATAAAAGGATACAAGCTTTAATTAGGCAAACATCTCCTGTAGAACACAAATCCATTTTCAGTTTCGTATTCGTAAGTATTCTAGTCGCCTTTGGCGACCAGCTGGTTTACCAATCTTAACTGCTGTTTAAAATTATCAGTGAAATAATTTATGCAACGTCACTGCCAATTAAATACTTGATGTAACTTTTCTTTTAATAGCTACTTCATCAAAAAAATTTTAAGGTCCAATTTTTGATAGTCATATAATTCACTCATGCATTTATAAAAGCCTTAAGCCCATAATGTACTAAATGTCTCTCCAATTATCTGTCAGTTCTAGCAGAATTTCAACTATAAATTAAAGTGGAAATAATTAATCAGCAAACTGATACAAAAACATTTTTTTTTTACCAAAACCAAGAATTAAAAAAATTATTAGTAAAAGAGAATCATTATGTGTACTATTGAATAATTACAATAATTTGTGTAATATTTCAAGAATTATTCAACAAAAATTACATCTATTCTTCATAAAATTCAGATTTTAATTTGATTTTTAAGAAAGATAAAATGATGCAAATAATAATATTTGATTTTGGCCTATAAAAATATTTAAAATAATTGTCAAATTTTTATACATCTTTTAGATATTATAACTATATCAGGCTTATTAAATTATTTATTTCATTTCTATATGAATTAGTTATTTTATTTCCAGAAATTCAAAATCTTTGAACGGACTTTATATCAATAGTTAAATTCTCTTATTGACTTATGTTCTATTAATTAGCATATATATATATTTAAATGATCCACTTATCTTAAAACACTTAGAATCGTATGTGATAGTAATAGTTAAAATAAGGTGTAATTTTATAGAATGGAATCTCTGTTTCAGCTTTTGTTTCAATTTATTTTTATTTGATAACTATATTTAGCATACATTGACTGTGAATGAATAATTCAGGGAATTCAAGTATAATAATGCAGGCGTTCTTGATGTATTTAGTGGTATATTTTAAATTGACCACCAGTTAGTTAGATATAATAAAAGATTGATGAAAATTTCAATTGCTTCTACAACAAATCGTTCTTAAACTTGAAATTTTGCTATATTTACATATAACATTATTTCAAAACATTTACTCTGTTTTTTACCTTCAATGTACACTGCACTTTCTTTATTTTCTGTTTATATTTTATGCACAAATTTTTTTTTCAATTATGTCACATGTAAAGGCAGCAATATTTTAAAATAGAGGCATTTTTAAAAAATTTCCAACAGTGTTTCATTCTGAAGTTAAATCTTATCCGTCAATACAAAAAATTATTACAGGTATAACTAATGTTGAAACCTACCCTTCATGGAAAAATTAATCTAATCTTCTTATTCTGGTAACAATGATAGGGAAAAAAAGAAACAAAGCAATATTCTTAACAATAAGACAAAAAACAAGATGAAATATTCTTACGCATGTAAAAACTATTTTTTTACTATAAATTTTTAGAAAGTTCTCACGAAAAAAAAAAGAGAGTATTTCTTTTATTTTCTGGCTTATTAAAATTCTAATTAAAAATTCAATAAATCACTTTTTTATGCTCCAAAATATATATTTGGCAATTTGAAAAGCATACGACCCGGTGTTTAGTGAGCATATATACAAAGAGACAAAAGTTTTTTCTTTATGTTTACGCATCATAACTTAGAATACCAATACGTTTTCCCGCCAAATACTCTTGCCAACAGATGACATGTTTTCAGCAAACCTATACTAATTACACCTTACCCGATTTTTTTTCAAAGAGCCAAGCATGATTAATTGGCCTTTTATGACCCGTACGAAAGTAGCAGTACGCATTTATCTTACTACCAACTAAGCAACCTTCAAAATTGATTTTACAAACTTTCATCCTGAATTTTTGAGTTGATTCTTCAAACAATTTTTTAATGGTTTCCTAATTCAAAGAATTTTATTTTGAAGTAGTTGAAATACCTATTTTAGAATTACTTCCTCATATTTAAATACTATTTGTTTAATTTATATACTGTTAAGAAATCTATATTTCATTTGAGTGATTCATTGATCACGTACTGAACACAGAATTAGTAAAGTGATGAATGTATAAAATACAGTACATTAATCACGAACAGAATCTGGTATAAATCCGAAATAAAATTTTTAAAAAGTTGTGAAAATTTAATTTGCGTTTAGCATTTTGTTTCTATTTTCAAGCCAGTGTTTATTTTATTATAATCATGACACTCACGATCCCTGTTTCTTCATGTTTTTCGAGAATAAGTGGCTAAAACGTAAGATTTTTTTTCTTTTTCAAATTTAATTTTCGCAACTATTTTGAAATTTAGTATGACATAATGTGAAACTGTAGAACTATTTTTTTAAAGATCGATTTGTGTCTCTTTTTCCGCATTCCTTCTTATAAAAATTAGATTCATTTTTGGTAGCCGCTGTTTTTATTCCAATCATTCAAGTTTCAGAAAATAATGCAAATGTATCAAAAACTTGTACCATCTATTTCCATCTATAAACAGATACTTAAATGGAATTTCAAAAACTTGTATATATGTTTTTAAAAAACCTTTTTCCAAACTTTTATCTTTTATTTATTTAGTTTCTATTTATCGACTCAAGATCTCCTCACTTTATCATTACATTTCATAGCTCAGTTTATAAGATTTTTACAATATATATTCATTTTAAAGGTTTATAATATACTTTTCCTCTAAGTGTAATAGCGTTTTATTTAAATTCGAAAATTTGAGATTATCATTATCTTGTAACAATCAGGATAAACATCAGAGGCCCGTTTTGTATAGATTTCTCAACAGCTTTCAAATTTATTTTTGATGAAATTCAATTTGCAGCATTTAGTTTCAAACCACAAGTTCATTGCGTTACAACCGATATTCAACGTTTCATTGTAATCTTGAACAGTGACATAAATAAACAATCTTTTATCAAAGAAAACCATTTGCGGTAATGCACACCTGGTCAACCACTTGTCCTGCAAATATATGTTTTGCATCCATCTTCCCACTTTTACTCCGTAAGTTATTCAACATTACATTATACAAGGGAATGAATATTAATGGAATAAATACAATTGATTATATACATTGATAAGACATATTCGGCAAGAATGTTCTCTTGAATTCATCTTTACTATTAGATACCTTACTATGGGAGGTACTTCTACAAATTTACAACATAACTATCACTGAAAGTTAGATTTTTAGAAACAAACTAATATGTTAGAAAAAGTGTATAAATTTGAAATGTACCAAATATATCCTATATATTACCTTTTTTTATGTAGCATCATACCTGAATATTTGGTGGAATACTATAGATAAAATTATATGATTTTGATGAAATTTCTTTTTAGTTACTTTAATGATGCGACAACTAATAATTCAGTAAAAATACATAAAAAAATAAATGTAACGACACTCAAATTTATAAAGTGTTCTACTTTATCTATGCCTATGTTTTACTTTAGAACATTCATTCCCTCTACCAACCTTCTTCACTGGAGTAAGAATTCATATTTTATAAATTTCATTTTTAAATATATCAGCTATCAACGCTAACCAATGCAATCAGCAGTTAAGCTAATAAATGAGCGCCAGAGGTGTTAATATTTCATTACAAATACTTTAAGCTAGTTGGCTGAGGCCAACCGATATTATACTTATATGGAATACCCAGGAGTGAGGCCTATAACTCCACTCCTTAATTTTGCTAGATAGGTACGTTAATATTTAAGCGGGGATCAATTAATTGTAATTTAAATCTTAGGTGGACAGACATAGCGGGACACCCCCGACCGGCCAACTTTTGAGTCTTAGGCTCAGTAAAACCGGAGGGCTCAATCTTAGGTGGACAGTGAGGGGGGGGATTCCTAGTGCTTGACATGGTCCGCACATCTGCTCTCCTGGCCAGTTGCACGACCCCCGATAACAGTCCTGCCAGTTGGTGGGTAAGACAAGTGGGGGGGGGGGAGAGCCATTATTGCCTTCTTCGGAGAAAGTCGTGGTGGGTTTCCTTGGCCTTTGATCTAACCCCCATTCTCCCTTCTTCCCCTTGCGTTTCTAATTCGGAAAGGGATTAAGGGGTAGTGGTGTTTTTATTTCCCTTCCCCTCTACGTTAAGGCTGAGAGGATAGTAATTTACAAAGCTTTCCCTTTACATTTGTTGTATCTATTTAAGCAAAGTACACACGGAGCCAATTGCAGAGAGCCATAAAAAATCCACGCCTACTTCAAGAGAATAAAACGAAACTTATAGGACTAATATTTGTTTAATGAGGTCACTCCCTCTTCGATTTCAGTCGCAGCGCCCTCTGCACCATTTTTTTTTTCATATGTCGCCATTTCCCGACTTCAAGTCCAATGTATAGAGACATGCGTGAACAAAGGCTGCGCGGGAAAATTGACTATTTTTGTACCCATTTCTATGGAATATTTTATGTACAAATATCTTTCTATCTAAAAAATTCTTAAGCTTGTTTCCCTTCATTTTCTTAGCGCATTTATTTGTCTTTTCCACTAATTCTCGTAATTAATATTTTTATTATGTATAATACTACTTAGTGGCTATATATATATATATATATATATATATAGCTTTTTATATTTTAACAATGTTTAAGAAAAGCATAGGTTTCTATTGTTTTGTAATTTAAATATCAACCTTTTATTTAAAAAACTTTTTATATCATGAAAAATTTTGATGTTTTCAACTGTAGAACCAGCCAATCCAACCCGAACCTTGCTAACTGTTATAGACCGATAGCTAAAAAAATTATCCTCTGCTTCTGATAAATTAATAAATATGGTTTTAACTTTTCGACGTGCGGTAATGATAAATAAAAAATTATCTGAATTTGAAATAATCTAAGAAATTGACATGATAATGAAGCTTTTACACCCTTTTAAGATATATTATTCATTTCCCACATAATCCGTTCAACAATACTAACAAACTATTTTTTAAATATAATTTTATATAGTTATATATGGATTTACATAATTGATATATATGTACATTATTTTTTAATGTTAAGAAGATTTTTTTTATGTTTTACTAATTTATTATTATTTTGATTTTTTATATTTTTCTAATTTATTATTATTATTTTGATTTTTTATATTTTACTAATTTATTATTACTATTTTGATTTTTTATATTTTACTAATTTATTATTAATATAAAGAAACCAGTTATCTGTCCCCGTGCTAAAAGAATTCTACAAGGAAAAATGTGAGACTTATTTTAAACAAGAGGGAAACTTCAAAAGGTAAAAATGATTTTCTTTCCTCTGTGGTCTTTAACGGGTAAAGATACAGGATTTGCAAATGTGTATATGAGAACGCCTTGTTTACTAAATATGCGCAGTGATACATCATTTGCAAACCATGTATCAATGCGCTGCAAAGAATACGTTACTGCGCATACTACATGACGCAGGGTTTACCAGAGAGCGCTGTGCGGAGATTAGCGATAACCGGTTTGGCGATACAAAAGGTAAACAAGTTGGCGACATCCAGACCATCCAGATCAAAGGAAGTGCCCCCGAGTTGTCATAATTTAGAAAACATTCATCATTAAAATGAATTTATGGTATTAAAATATTTTTAATTGCAATAACAATAAAACTTCATCATAAATTTCATTGCTATTTGATTCTTTGCTAGCTAGTTCATGTTGGCTATCATTTTGAAAATACTAAATGCTAACTTGTATGTGAATGTAAAATCATACAAACAAACACGTTAAACTAGAAATTTGTTTAACACTACAGAACAAAACAGAGATTACCCTTATTTCAGAATAAAATGGATTTAACAAATTATTAATTCCAGTTTTTAAAAAATGGATTAGTTTAAAAAAATTCTAACTGAAGCTAGAGTCAATTTCAATAGTAGATATAATAGTTTTACTTTAAAAGACATGAAAAAAATGTGGCTTTATGCCTCGAAAATTAACATACAGATTGATTATATATATATATATATATAAAAGACCAAATTTATTTCAGGGCATTAGGAAAACTTACCTAGATCTTGCCTTTACCATAGCAAGAGGTGGCAAAACATTCCATAATGAATCCTTATTTTCAGAACTTGATTCTGATTTTTTAGTTAATAGATACGGTACAGTATCTTTAAGACTTTCTTCATGATAATCATTTTTTTCCAATAAGCTTTCTTTGTTATTGTTCTCGTATTCTAAGTCAACTGTTAATGTTGCTTTGTCAACAACAGTAGAAACTACTGATTGTGAATGCTTATCAACAAACTTTTTTGACAAATGTAAATCATTAGGTAATGAAGAACAACGACTAGATACTTCAGTTTGAGAATGTTCCTGTAAAAGATCAGAAACGCTTTGACTGATATTAGAGGAATTCTTCATATTAAAATCTTTTATCTTCTCAGGTGGTAAAATGAAATCTTCTGACTTCTCAACAGAATCTGAAAAGGTCTTTTCAGGATGCAAAATTTCCTGATTACAGTCTTTTGCTTCACACAGCATACTTTCAGTATAACTTAATTCACTTTGTTCAGGTGACTGAGTCCTCATACAGAATTCCATGTGGCCTTTAATAGAGCCACTATTTGTCCTCTTTACAGAGTTTTCAAAATCTGGATTATTTGAATCGCAAGAATCAGCATTCCTCCAGCGTTCATCAGTTTCTTCTGAACTGTTAGTATCGTTATCAATAAAGCCATTACCATTTACATCAGGGTTAGCTGGTATGATATTCTGCTGAGATTCAGAATCAATGGCAGTAGAATAATCTGTATTTTCCTCATATTTGATATTATTAACATCATTAATATTATTCGAACTTTCAGTTTGACAAATATCTAAATTGAATGTTTGGATAGCATTTTCAATTTCAGGAGTGTATACATCATTATTTTCTTTACAGATATTATTATGTATAGTAGCAGCACTATCAATATTTGAGCTTGCTGTCATATTTTGATTCATTAAATGCTTTCTCTCTGAACACTGTGAGGATACATCTGATTCAAAAACCTCAGGATGAATGAAATTTTCATCAGCAGTTTCATTCATTTGTGCTACCTTATCAGCCAGCTCTTTTGAAGATTCACAGTCAATAGAAGCTTCTACTTCTTTCAATATTGTTTCAGAATCATCTTTTTTATCTGCTTGATCAAATTTAATAGATTCATTGCAAGTTAAATCCTGTAGATCGGAATTAGCTTGGAGGATTTCAGGAGTTGATGCTACTTCAAATTCTTCTTGAAGTCTCTCATCCATAACAGATAGATCACTTACTGCAAAATTTTCTTCTATATTTGATTCAAATTGATTATCATTTTCATTCAAATCTTTAGATAATACATCATTTTGTATACAACTCAAATCCATAGATAGCTTTCTACTGGGCATGTTTTTCATTTGACAATCTACATGATTGGTTTCTTCCGGCATTGTATTAGCACTTCTTGAACTTATCTCACAAGTTTCCACAGAATTATGATTCAACTCAGGAGAGGAATTTTCTCTTTCCCAGCTATGAATCCTATTGTCACACAAATCTTTCTGGTTGTTAATACAATCATTTAATGCAATAAAAGATTCTTCATCGCAATTCACTAGTGACACTACCGAATCATCCAATATACTAGCATGTTGGTTTGAGCCGGTATGTATTTTCTTCCGCCTTTTTTTAACACTGGAAGCACTCTTTTGTCGAGGTTTGACTGAATTTTGATAAATTTTACTGGCGCTCGGGAGGGAACTGAACATAATGAAAATGCAGAATTGAAAAAATGTGTTTGAGAATTTTAGCAGAACACTACTTTGATTTCAAGTTTAAACGCAATCATAAAAAATATTTTAAAAATAACCACAAAACAAACATTCGAGGATTACCAAATCCATTCTGTAAAGAATATAACAAGAAATGCAGAAAACAATGGCCCAATCAAATTTACCTTCTTATTTATAACTTTCTATATATTATATTCGTTAAATTATTCCTATAATATGCAACAGAAATTCAGATTTCGCTCTTTTCTTTACATGATCTGCGCTACAGCTGGAAGTTGTGATGTTTTTTTTATCTCTCTCGGAACTGGTACCAATTCATACCGTGCTACCATCTAGTGACATCATTACAAACTTATAATTTTTAAAGCTTGTTTTTTCACAGCTTGGGTGCTTCAGTAAAGTGTACTCAAAAAAATATACATTTTTTATTAATGATTTTTGTCATTGTTATCATTGTTTTCCTTACCTTTGCTGTTTAGATTAAAAACAAATATGTCACTTAGACGTTTCTCCCCTCGAAAACTATTTGGGAAATTAATTTGCTCTAATCTTGAAGTAAATTTAAAATTATTCCCTTTCATGAAATGTATTAAATTATGACCCAAAACATATGTATGGTTCACTTCAGAATAAAATTATTTAGTCATTCGAATGTTTTTTCGCCCAATTTCCATCATCAGATGGTGCTGATTGCACCTCAACCAAAGCGATTTGTTTATATTTTTCTACCATCCGTTGCTATGGTGATAATCAAGCTGTATTAAACTGGAAATGAGTCAGTCGTTCGCGAACGAAAGAGTTTAAATGAACTCGGTGAATGTTGTGTGGATTCAGCTATTCTTGAATGCAATTAAAAGGCCATATGAAATATCGATCGAGGGAAAAAAGTTAAAATCCATTTGAAAATATAATTGAAAAATGTTTGCAACAATTGAGAGATAATGAGTAAAAAGTTATTTGAAAACGCTTAAATTTTGCTTGAAAGTTTATCTTTATAATTAAAAAATAATAATATGCTTTAGAAATGTTTCATGCATTAATATTTTCAAATATATTCTTTCTTCTGTTGCCACTCAAAGATGCATTTCAATCTAGAAACGAAAAGCACTTTTACTTTGACTTGCCCGGTAATTCCGTATTTCACAAAGGTAAACAACAGTCCACGTGCGGCTATAATTTATGTGTATTACTCTCTTCCTTTTTGACATAGCTGTTCTAATAACTTATTTTCGGTTATTAGTTTCGTTTATTAGTCAATGAATAGATATAAACCAGTTTCATTCTATTCGTGGTAAGTAATTGGAAAAGTTTTGATCTTGTGTTATTAATATTTTAGCTGAAGCTACCAAATTGTATCAAATTATAAATTTTATAATTAGCTTGTGTTTTATTATTTCCATTATGTCTGTTTATCAAAATTGCCTTATAACTTTTGAATAGCAAGAAGTAATATGTATAATGAATGATTTTTCAAATTTTCCCCTTCTATATTTGGCAATATTCTTACTATGATAACTCATAAAAATGTTTTTTTTCGTGCATAATTTGCTAAATTTGAGGATAATAAGCCTTAATTTAATACAAAGGGCAAATTCGAAGAGTAAATAGGTTAATATGTTAAAATGGCATTTTTAAAATTCCACATATTAATTTTTACTTCATGCCATTAATAAATTCATCTTCTAGTTCTGAAAATGACAATGATATTAAAATCCAGAATCATTGTGTAGTAAAAATGGTTTTGAATTCTTGGATGTTTCAGTAATTGTGTTTGTCCTTTAAACCTGTCAGAGGATTAATTGTCTTTCTTAAATAGTAGTGAGAGATATTGTTTATAATTTTACTTAATTGTTGATCACATGCCAGAATCTGACTACCATAATTTAGGTTATTTAATAACATTGCTGAAAAATCAAAAAGAAAAAAAAACTTTAAAAAAATTTGTTTTGGCTGAATTATATATTTTTTTAACCTTTATTGATATAGTTTCCAAAAATACTTTTATAGTAATGAAGAAGATAGTAAATATAAATTTAAGAATTATTTTGTATTTCTATAGATCGAATTTTGTTTTGCATTTTCTTTTAGTTTCTGACATTAATTTATATTTCAACTAATCAAGAATATTTCTTTGTGAATCCTGATACATACTTACAATGTCATTCTCATTCTGAATGCTTTTCAAAGAAATGAAATTATTTTATTCTGCATTCAGCAGTTTCTTCTTGATGATTCTCATTACTTTTAATGGTAGGTTATCCTCTGATAATTGTCACTATATTCAGATACTTATGCCTTCTCTGATGCCATATCTTAATATATCGTCCACATAACAACATTTTTTTAAAAAGGTTTTTAGCTATTCAGTGTTCTTTATTTTCAACTAAATTCACTTTAAAAAATTTACTATCTGTTTGAAGTTGCTTCACATAACAATGCAAGTGTAAGTGCTACTTCCTGAAATGACACCAACAATAATAGAAAATTAAATCGTAAATAGATAGCAGTAGACTTAACACATTGTATGTTACACAGGAACTTAATTAAAAGTGTTTGACAACATTTGTCATGAAAGAAAAGTGTAAGTTTCAAGAAAAAAGAAGCATGTTTCTGCTTAAGTTGTTGAGTGTATGGTTGTCTTTTAACTGTATTTCTTTACCTTTATGAATGAAAAATATTAATACTGAATAGTTTGAATGGGCTGCTTTTTAGCTTTTTATTTACTCAAATCTTCTTTTTTTCTTCCAATATTTCAGAAATTGCATGAACATTAACACAGAATCCCCCTCCCCCTTTAATGATACTATAAGCACCTTTAACCATGCCATTATGAATTCTGGCAGAAATGTTTCTAAAAGAAGGTAAAATGTAATAAAATGGAAATTGTCCATCATAAATGTTATTTCATTATATTTTTAAATGCTATTAAACTGAATAAATACAAATAATTCTTGAATTCCATCTGCTTAAAGATTAAAAAATGCATGAAATTTGCCACTTTCA
>JAPMOQ010065716.1:406507-450089 GCA_026543055.1 Argiope trifasciata | reverse complement strand
ACATATCTGAAGCTCTTACAGTATTTATATTTATCTTAGTCTTTATATTAGAAAAATTTGAAATTAGTTTTTTGGATATTTATTTTAATGTTATCTTGTATTTTAGATAAATTTGTTGAATATAGAATTTAAAAAATGTATACATATTTAAAATAATTTTTCATTAATTATGATTCATTTTTTACATGCATATATTTGGTATTTAATTGGCCATTTTTTATTCTACATGCTTCCTACAAGAATTAGTTTTTTAAATGGTCTTGTGTAGCAAGAATTTAAATATAGTTAAATACTTAGTCTTTAAATTCATTTCCTTAATGCATGGATTTATTATTTATTTGAATTATTTTCAGAATATTTTTTTTCTAGGGAGATTCTATAAATTAAGGAATGGATGACAATGTTTCTTTTAAAACTATCAAAGGTCTATCATTTGGTATTTTATCAACTGAAGATATTAAAAGAATTAGTGTCTTAGAAATCACAAATGTAGAAATTTTGGATTGTCTTGACCATGCTGCTACTGGTGGACTCTATGATCTTCGACTAGGTACATTTTTTTAATCAATTGTTTTTTAGTAAAATATTAGTATTTATTTTGTATGTTATAAAAAGTTTATTTGAATAAATCTACAATATATAATGCCCAAAAATCTACAATAAATAATGCTATTGAATGATTATGATTATTGAATATATAATGTATGCCAGATTATCTTGATTCTGACATTATATTCTATGTAATTATAAAGTTTTCAATTTGATTTTCATTATGTATTTGTTTAATCCGAATGTCTGTAGGAAATGAATCTAAGAATATTTATTATCATAATATGAAATTAATAATAGAATTGGTTGAGTCATATAATGACTTTAAAAAAATTTATAGATGTCTTGCAAAAATCCAAGAAATATGAAGGACGGTTAGACATTTTTCTATGTATAATAAAACTTGATTGATTAAACACTGGCAAGAAGAATATTAAATTGTAATTAAAATTTTTATACTTATTCATTAATATGATCTCTATGAATAGTTTAAAGAAAAAATCTGACTTTCCTCAATCAGGAAGTAATTTTCAAACTATGATTGTTAATTCTCAGGGCTTATATTTATTTAAATCTATCAGTATGAAAGATTAAAATTAAATTGTTAATTAATAAATGGATAATGCTTATTATTTTAAAAAATTGCCAGCATAAAAAATTTTAAGTCCTCAAAAGGATTTTTTGAAAGTCTTTTGGCATTCTTTTTAGAAAAATTGAACAGAAGTAATAAAGCTATATAGCAAGAACACATTAGTATTAGTTCAATTCAAAGTGGGTTTTTAACTGTGTATATTCTATATCAAAATGAGTCAAATCACTACTAGTTTTTCTATTTAACAGATTTAACCAGTTTTGTCTTTCGCAACATATTGCGTGATTTCTGCTTCAAAGTTATACTAAATTTACCGTTTTGTATAAAGAATCTCTAAAAGTATTTTCTTAATTTTCTAATAAGGGAATTGTATAAATATAAAAATGGATAATACTTTAAAATTATTAGTCATAATTCTGTATAAAATAATTTTTACAATTTTTTTTTAAATAATTAGTATGTCTTCAAAAGTAGGGATTTTTAGTAGTATTTTGCATGCTTAAAAAATAATAAATTTGTACCATTGCATAAAAAGTTACTGCATTATCTGAGAGGTAAAGGGAATAAACATTACAGATCAAATTATTTATATGATTTGAATTTAAAGCTGTGTAGATATAAATTCAAAATGAGATATATTCATTTTTTTCATGTAAATTAGTTATATCAATTTTAAGTATCTGCTCATTTAAATGGATTTTCTAATGAACTGGATATAAAAATTGCTTTGTTAGGCACTTTTTTTTTGTTTTGTTATAAGCATCTGAATTGTAATGGGTCCTCTTGCCCATTTTTGTACTTTATAGGCCCTAATGACCGAGATGATGTGTGCCAGACTTGTGGACTTGGTGACATGTTTTGTGCTGGTCATTCAGGTCACATAAGTCTTCCAGTTACAGTGTATAATCCTTTTTTCTTCCACTATTTGTACCAGGTAAATTTATATAAGTCTAATTCTGTCTGTATATATAATCTAATATTATGTAGATCCTTCGTTTAAATGAAGGCAGATTTCATTTATCCATTTTATTTAAATTGAAATTAATACTATACAGTACAATTTCTTTATCAAAAGCTGAAAGAATTTCGGGTTTTAATTTTTATTCTTCTATATATATATATATATATATATATATCAATGTCTGAGTTTATATTTACACAATATCTTTTCAACCAACATTTGAAATTGATATGTAAATTTAAGTACAAACTTTTATGTATGTATGCTTTTGGCTTTCTACAGATAGATTTTTATATAAGCTGAACCAGCAAACTTCGTACCATCTAACACTTTAGTTACACCCTTTAAAACTCAAGCACAACCTTTCCAGTTCTAATCATATTTAACTTGTTTTTATAATATAAGGAGGGCGAGTCATTAAAACTACAAAAATATGTATTACAATGGCTTATCAGAAAGACTTTTTCTTTATTCAATTTATATATCATTCGGGTTTATTCTCTTGTATCAAGCATCTTCTGATATGCAAAATTTTTTGTATTGTTATCAAGTTCAAGAGTGGTTTAGCAACACATGAACATGCTACATATAATTCACCATGAGAAAAACATGGGTTTTCTGTATGCAGATCACAAACAATCAATGATTAGTTTTGTGATTTATTAATCACTAACCGCCTTTGGCGACCAGCTGGTTCGCTATGAGTAAAGCGTTCTAAAATGTTCAATTAAATCACATATTCATTAGCCTTGAAGTAATTCCGGGCATTGATTGACCAGAAATTATTAATTTCTTTAAGATGATGGACGGAAAATTCTAAAAGTACACCTTTGCCTAATAATATTCTTTAATTTTATAATCAGTCAGTTATAACCATCGGTTATGCTTCCAAAATATAAAAATAAAAAAATTTCGATGATGTTGCCAAAATATTAAATATATTTTTTTAATGAAAGCGAGAAAGGGAAAAAAAGTATTGAATTAATGATACAGATATTGCAAACGATTACATAAATATGCCATTAAGTCAGGATTTCAATGCATATCCTGTCTAAATTCAATCAGGTTTACCGTAAATAAAGAAGATTTATTGAGTTAATGATATAGATATTGCAAACAATTGTAGAAACCTTTGCTTTGCATTTATTTTTTAGAAAATATCACATTTTATATTTCTTTTATTTTATCCAGTCACGTGCTGAAAGTTGCATTCCTGTAGATTTATTTTGCGATGATATTTTTTTTATTTGAACTTCCGGCATTCTTTTATTTTATCCAGTCACGTGCTAAAAAAACATGGTTAAAATATTTCTTTAAAAATTCGTTAAAAATAGAAGCTTAAGTTATACATTAAAACACTGATACCATTAAAAAGCTATTTTTTTTTTAAATCTTTAAATTGATGTAAAAATCATGTTTATGCGATCATATTTTTGGAAGTTATAGTGGAAAAACGTCGAAATTTCGCTTAAATTTTAATTAATCCAAATTCTAATTAAAAATTCTAAAAAAGGGCTCCGAGGTGCACATTCTGGACCTCCAAGGTATACATGTACTAAATTTGGTTGCTGTACGTCCAATGGTCTGGCCTGTAGAGCGCCAACATGCACACACACACACACACACATTGAGCTTTATTATAAGTATAGATAATCGCGAATGCAAACGAATTACAAATTGAATTTGTTTAAATTCAATTGGCATAACTCTTAGGATCATGGGAATCCTTGGAATGAAAACTTCCTCATCTTTGAAATTTCCTTTGAGTATAGTCGCATATATCACATTGACAACTAGTTTTTTTTTAATGCATCAAACGTTTTCTATAGCATAATTTTGGTTGGTTTAGGTTTCGAAGCATCATGACCACCGAGCCAACCTTTAGCTGTAAACTGTGCTGCGGTAAGCCTGGCGCATTCAAGGAGTTTAAAAATTCAGACGGCCCTCTCAACTATTTGTGATTAGGAATTATGTCTCGAACTCTTTGTTGATGAGCTCATCTTTAGATGAAAAGAAATTCCGAAAATTCTGAGAAAATGAAATCACTCTACTCGTTGACAGGAACACGGCCATTATCGATATTCAACGATTGCTTGGAAAAATCTTCGGTGTTGGATCGTCCAGCAATGCAGCTTTCATATTTGTTGTCAATTGAAGTTTCTTCACATGGCTTCACAGGTTTGATATTTTGAGGCAAATGTTCATTTCATCAGCCGCAGTTGATCGGGGAATGACTTTTCGTGTTTGGTGGCAATTGCCAGAAAGTAAAATCATTGCGTTTCCAAAGCATCTCGAGTCATCGTGCAGATCTTTCAATATCCGGCCAAGCGCTTACAATGCGCGTTTGTGCGCCATCGTGCTTTCGTCCCATGTGATAATTTTAGATGCTAAAATTTTGACCGTTGCAGACTGTTTCGATCTGTCGTTCAGAATTTTGTAGGTTTAACGGCAACTTTAACGCTGAATGAGCCGTACGGTACCTTTTCAACAATGTGGCCGCTATGCCAGAAGAAGCAACTGCTACCGCAATGTCCGATCTTGCATGAACATTGGCCAAAAGCAATGATATGAGGAAAGTCCTCCCAGTTCCACTAGGGGCAGTCAGGAAAAATAAGCCACAATTTCCATCATCAATTGCCTTCATTAATGCATTATACACTTCCTTCTTTGGGGGGGGGGGTAGCAGAGGTACATTCGTTTGCACTGATTGATCTAATTCAGGTCTATCATGTTCACGTTCCAGTCCTCAATTAAATGCATCGTTCATTCCACGATCTTGTGCAGGCATTCCTAAATTAAGTAATAAACTGCCGCACTTGAGGTAATGCATGTCCTCATTCAACAGCAAAGCCTGGTTATATATCTCCTAATTTACGTCAATATCGATATTTTTCGGACCTACGCGAATTCGATGTAATTGGTTTTTGACATTTTATCCTTGCATTTGTTCCACTATTCATGTGGATTGGATTAGAAACACGTTGAAAGGATGGTAGCAAATAATGTGCGTATCTGACTTGAAGATGCAGAAATAGTTGATTCAACCATTGTCATGTTCCAATGATTATTGCTTAAAAGGAAATGGAGCTTCTGACATACAGCATGAAATGTTGGGCGTTCTATAGCATTAACCGTTTGTAGTGAGGGGAATGATGTTGGTCCTAGAACATCCACATGTAATAACCGCAAATAGAAGTATTCTTCATTCTTCGAATGAACTGTATAAATACGGCCAAAAACATCAGTAAAACACACATTTCGATGACCAGGAACTGCGTCGCCTTGCTTCCTATGTTGAAATTCCTTCGATGAAAAGTTCCGAATGTAATAGCGCGGCATCTCTGAGTAAAGCGAAATTCGGACGAACGGATCGCTTTGACAAGTCGAAAAGAAACTCGTCTACGTTGTCGCTGCAGGTGTTTGAGTTCAGTGAACAAAATTCGACTTGGTGAAATAAACTCATTGCCCATTCTCCAGATGCAAATATACAACAATGGAATGATATTCGTGTACAGGGAATGAGAATATTCACCAAATCGCCTCATTGCGATTCTCATACCGACCAACTTGATAGTTGGTTTGGTTTGTGTAGTTTTTTGGCACAAGAGCCATATTTGGCCATACTGCACCAATCAAAAGGTAAAAGTACAAAAGACATTTAAAAAAAACTCATTTGTTAAAATAACGCTCAAATGTGCGGAGACAGAATTGCATAAGACTTGTGTAAGAAATGTTTTAGTATCTATAAAATTAAGACTGAGTTATGAAAATTTAATAAAATGATATCGAAACCAAGAACATAAACATCAATATTTAAAATAAACCAAATAATAAAATTAAATGCTTGTAAAAAAACCCAATAAATCTTAAGAATTTTTAAATATTTAAGTGGTATTTTTCACCCACTTAAATATTACTTAAATATTTTAAATATTTAAGTGGTATTTTTGTAAAGTTGAAGATGAGGCAAGAAAAAAGAGCACAATAACTGTTGCATATAGGTGTATTTTCTCCAAATATAAGATGTTTATGTGTAAAGCGCATATGCCCTATATGGAGATAACATTCATCTCAAGTATAGGATGAACAGGCCTACAAATAATAATGAACAATGGACCTTTTTACATTGCAAAAGGGAAGCCCAATGCACAAAAAAGATGATGCAGATTTTGCAACCAAATCCGCCTTCTCATTTCCCAAGATACCTACATGACTCGGAATTCAACAAAAAATTATTTGAAATCCATCATTCTGCAGCAGTCGCAAAATTAATAGCAATCGGATATATCCGATTGTGGTAATGCGAGTGTCTCCAAAGCACTCGTGCTATCGGTGTAAACAATAAATTTACGCTGAGTAGAGGGTGAAATTTTCTGGAGAGCACAAAAAATTGCCTCTAACTCAGCAGTTAAACCAGAGTAACATTTATGAGGACGGTGATGCAGTGTATCAGATGGAAATATTGTGTCACAAACGACATAACCATCCGATTTCGAGCCATCCTTGAAAACTGGATCAAAAGAAGAATGGCGAGGGTAAAAAAAAAGTCTTGAAAAACCACAGAGGATTTATTGAATCCAATGAAAGGATTCAAGTAAGAAAACTGCGGGTTATCCCAGGGTGGGATGCTAAAGTTTCAACAGCTTTAACATGAACCGTGTTAAGGTCCAAGTCATGCAGTGGCAATTTAGCTCTCTCACACATTGGAAGTCCTCTAAGGGATTTATTAAATTGATAGAATAATTTAAAATATTGAGATTGAGCCTTTAAGGTGCATAAACTGTATTACCTTGGCTTATTACTGTTTCTTGAAATCC
This sequence comes from Argiope trifasciata, assembly GCA_026543055.1. Taxonomy (NCBI): domain Eukaryota; kingdom Metazoa; phylum Arthropoda; class Arachnida; order Araneae; family Araneidae; genus Argiope; species Argiope trifasciata. The sequence continues at coordinate 443,170 of JAPMOQ010065716.1, read as the reverse complement.
AAATATTTTATTTGTAAAATTTTATGAAAATAAAACTATATTTAATATTTATTTTTAAGTGGACATGAAATTTTTAAAAGCCAGTTAAGCTGTTTAGGTGAAAATTCAGAAAATTGTACTTTTTTGTTGTAGTTTTGTGAATTATTTGGTATGTTTATGAATTGTAATATGATTACTATTTAATATATCTCTTTGAATTTTGTTTTGCAATTCAGTCGAAGAAAAGATATATTTTTCAGATTTTGCGTGGAACTTGTTTTTCTTGTAACAAACTCTTGGCTCCTCCTGTTGCATTGCATTTGACTCTGTTCCAACTGCAAAGTCTGGATTATGGACTAGTAAGCACTGTTCAAGACCTTCAAGAAGTTGTATCAGAAGATTTAAGCGCTATGTCATCAGATGTTCAAGTCATAATTTCAAAACTGGAAAAGAAGTTTAATGATGCTGTGAATAGTATGCAATTTTATAAGTTTGAATTTCATGGTTTTTGTTTTATTTGTATCGTTCGTGGGGAGAAGAAAGGATACTTACTTCAGGTTGTCATTTTGAAGCTAATTTTTAAAAATTATATCTAAAATTAATATGGATATATTTGTTCAGAGGGGCAAATTGTTTCATTACTAAAATTAAGAACTTAAGAAAACAATTTGCTTTGTCACTTTTTGAATTATTTGATTTTAAAATAATTTTAGACCACTTAGTTATTATTGTCTAGCTTTTTTTCCTCCCCTCAGCTGTGCATTTTAAAATACTTTTATCTTAAATTTCAATTATTTATGGTCAGTTGTATTCTTTAAAGGTTTCATATCAGCCAAATTAGTTTTGAATTATATGCAATAGAACAAAACTAGAATTGCATATATTCATTTTGTTTTATTTAACTTAAGGGGCTAGTTCTATTTTTCTTTTCTTTGATTGCATATTAATTGAGCTTTTGTGACAAAAATTTATATTTTCTGTATGAAATTTTAAATTAAAGTAATGTAATTAAGATGAACTTTAAAGCTTTGATTTTTGAAATAGATGTTCCTTAGTATTTTTCTATTTTAGAAAATGTTGTGTCATTATGTTGTGTGTTTGGTTATACTTATTATATTTCTTTTTATTAATTTTTAATGAGTCAATCAAAATATGGAATCAGTTTATAAACGCTTTTACTTTTTTTTTTTTGTATTTGTATACAAAGAACTTTGATTTCCGTTTTCTTGAATTTTGTGCCCTTGTATATTTTTGATGACAATACACTATTTTTCAGAACTCATTTATTAAGTTCAATTATATTTCTTTTTTATTCCATTCCTGTGCTACCACCTTGTAATGAAAAAAATAACTAAAAAAATTCTACAGTTGAGGGCAGAAATAAAAATATCTTTTAAAATACTAATTTTATATAAATTTCTTGATTATAATAATTTTTATCTACATATCTAAAAATATTAATTTGTTACTATTGGTTCAAGTAATATTTTTAATCATTAATGGAACACAAATTGCTTTCAGAAATGCATGTTTTCCACCTCTTTCAGTTCAATATATAATTGCAAGTCTAATTTTATTTTGTTTACTTCTTAAACTTTTAGAAGCCAAGTCTAATGACCAGAGTCAATATCCTGTGAAAAGTGTAGTTGAATGCCGTAGAGATATTGTCAAATCATTTGTTAAAGCTTACATGATGGGTGCCAAGGGACGCTGTCCTCATTGCAAAGCAGTAAAGAAAAAAATAGTCAAGTATAATATGCGTTTAGTTTATAGGGACAATGCAAAAGCTGTTAGTATTGACTCAACAAGGTATGTGCTTTTTTTAAAATTCTTTTGTATATTTTTCTAGAAAGTTACAAATAACTTGCTGAGGGAAAAAAACGAATGATTTTAATAAAATTTCTTTTCCTTTTATTAAAATAAAAATAAAATGTGATTATCTCCTGAACAATTTTAAAACTCTTTAAATTATCATATTTTTCATCCTTTTAATATTCATTTTGATTATAATTAAGTAAATGAGTTTGGGAAAATTTCTCTTTTGCATCAAGACTTTAAATGTTGAATTTACTCAGTGAACTGTAAGAATAAAATTTTGTTTGTAGAATCTAATAATTTAAAAGGAGATATTAAAAGCTCATTTGTTGCTCATTTTTTATCAGGTTAATTAATGATAGGTGAGAAAATCACTGGAATAAAAAAAATTGGTGAAAGTTTTAATTGTTTGAAATGTATAATGGAATTTCACTGATTTTGCATTCTTTGTGAGGTAGCTAATGGCCAAAGTGGTCGACTGGTAAAGTTTTTGATCCTCACATAAGAGACAGAAGAAATAAAATTTTCCAATATTCAACAAATTATAATTAAATTTCCAAGTATGTGTTAAGTAAAATGTTGTTAAGTAAAATGTTGCCCATAAGGAATTGCAGATATCTTATTTATTACATATAATCTCCATTTCCTGCAAATGAAACATCACAATGTTATAATTGTAAAGATTATTGAAGCTAATATTAGAAAATACTAAATTTATATCTAATTAGTATTTGATCAAAGAAAGTTTGATAAATTCTTAAACTATTTGAAAACTAATTATTCATCATGAGTGTTCAATAGAAATTTTTTATAATTTATGTCTTATTTTGATATGAATGATTTTGCTACAAAATTTTTTTAGAGAATTATATCTGGTTTTAATTTTTTTTAAAATAATAAGCTAAAATTTTGAAATTGAATGATGTTCTTTGGGCAGAATAAAAGCATATAAGATTCAAAAAATTATCATTATCCCCAACCTCCTTTATCTTCAGTCATAAGCAATAAAAGTAAATGGCATCTTTGAAATCTGCTGCTGTCCTTTCACTTTTGCCATTGTATATTTAAGATTTATTGCAGGTATCAAATTTCTTTTGATTTATTGAATATTTCATTACTCTAATTTTTTCCTGAAGTATATAGAATTTGAAAAAGCCTATCAATGCAAATACAAATTTACAAAATTACAAGTACAAAAAATTCATTACTAATTATAAAGCAATGTTGTAATAGAATTAAAAGAAATCTACTCTGAGAATGTCAAAAAATGAAAGGTGGGATCTTTTCTTTTTTTAGTGGCGTGATGGCAGCTGAACCCAATCTGCCTAGTGAAATAGTTAATAAAGAATTGATGCCTGAAGAAGCAAGGAAACATCTTCTTTTATTATGGGAGAATGATCAAGTTTTCCTGGGTCACTTTTTTAAAACTTTAGGACAAAAACATTCCGCTGGCTCTTGCCCTATTGACATGTTTTTCATGGATACAATATTAGTTCCACCATCAAGATTTCGCAGAGTAAGCATTCCTCCTTTCTTAGTTTATGTATCTTATTTATAAATAATCTATAAATATGTTATTTACATGCATTAGTGACGGCTAAAAAATATCAGCTACAAAAGAAAATTTTTACAAAAAAATTTTGTCACCCTGGTTGATTATTATCTCCAGGAAATATAAAATTATACATGATTTGAAAAACAATTTCTTTTTTTATGTTTTCTAAGCGATAAGTGGGGGAATGTACAATATTTTCAATTTGATAGTTATTTTAATTTTCCCCAGCTGTAAATAATCCATTTGCATTCTCTCATAATAAAATGAATGGGCATAACTTTGTATTTGTAAAAACAGTCCTCCCTTCCCCCATTTTGCTTTTCTACATTTGAGGAAACTAACATGCAATCCTTGACATAATGAAAGAAGAGATCCATTTTTTAAACAAAATACATGTATAAAATTGTTCTAATTATTCGCTTCTTGTAAATTTGATTAGACATAAGGGAAGAAGGAATGAGAGTATATTCCCTGGTGTATGCTCTAGAATCATAGCTCTTAGCTTTTGCTGTGTTAACAATAATCAAAAATTCATGAATACCACAAAATTCGATAACTTTTATTTTGTGGTACTTGTGTAAATACAAGCAGGAAATTGACAACCAATTCTTATTGCACTGTGAAAGATGGATTTTAATTTGTTTAGAAAATAAAATATATTTCATTTGCTGCTGCTGTAGTAAATGCAAAGATCTTGTATATCTGTAGAAGATGCTAGACGTAGAATTGTTGATTTTGTTTTGTATTTTTTGTTGCACAGGAGAATCTTAAGTGTTGCAATTTTTTTTAAAGCTATTTTTATGTTCTTAAATTCATTGCTATGTTTCATTCAAATTGTTGCTTGTAGCAATTCAAAATGTGCGGAGTATTAAGGAATTTATAATGCTTGGAAATTCTGGAAACAATTAAAGCTGACTTTTGTTGTTCAAAACTTATTATTGTCTTATCATACTGTAAAAGTTTTCACTGTAATATTAATATACATATATATAAATAAAATCATCCATTATCCTTTGTGATATTCAGCAGAGTTAAAAAAAATTCTTTACTCTTTTGGTAAATTTTATTATCAGGTACAACATGCCAATTTATACTTTGATATTCAATAACTGAGGCAGAATTTTGTTTTAATGTTTAAATTGGCTGATTTATTTGTGTGCAAATAAAGTTAAACAACTAAGCATGAATAAAAATAAGTTTAGATGTTATAAACTTTTTTTTTACTGAATTATAGAAAAATTAATGAAATGAGATCTACTAATTTTATTATTTGATTCATAAGATTCTCATTACAGTTAACGTTATAATGATTTTTTATTACTTTTTTTTTTTTCGTATTTAACGTTGCAAGGTGTTTTAATTTTTTCTCTGTTAATGATTGCTATTTGTTTCTATCAAGTATAATTATTGGGTTTTTATTAGTATTTGTGAACATAAAGATTTCATTGTGAGGAAGCAAAACTTTTTAAATGTTATTATACATTTACTTTCCAACTACGAATATTTCTTTCCCTTAATTTTTAAGTATCCAACTTTCATTAGATAGTCTGTGACAGCCATGACAGATATTATTAACTGGTTACAGCCCATCTTTGTAGACAAAGTCTTCTAGTTTAAGTATAAAAACTTGTATTTAGAATGATGTAGAAAAGCTGAAATTTCTAAAAAGGATTATGACCAGAAGCATATATTTATCACCTTGCATATGAATCTATTTTTTCTTAAGCCATTCACAAGGAATATTTCATTATTATTCATTCTTTAAATGCATTTATGTAGCATCAAGAGCATGAATAGCTGTCTGATGTGCAGATTAATTTAATTCAGCAAGTGACATTATGCAAATCTCTTTATAGTATTGCCTATAATATTTAATGCAATTCATTTTGATCTTGGTGACACTAATTTTTAAAAAACTATAATGTGAAATGAACATTGTTAGTTACCAATATTCGATGAAAGCTTTTGTATTGAAAGAATTTGTATCTTTTGCATCAAAGAATTGTGTTGAAAAATTAATTTTTTGTGTGGATAAAAAGTATCTGCGAGCTGTATCTTTTTTAAAAAGTCATATGTCTTTAAATTGATGAATTAAATTTAAATAAGTAAAATATTTTTCTGTAAAATCTACTATCTCTTTAGAACTATTTAGGTAGATTTGTTAACCATTATATGCTAGGCCTATAATTATTTTTTCTTTCGACCATGATTTTTACATGATCTTTCCTTGAATGAATTTTGTATCTTTATTTTTTAACAGCTGAATGTTATGAAAGGCAGAAAATATGCTGATCAACAAACATTGATATTCAATGAAGTTTTAAAGGATTGTATCCTTTTGAAGATAGTGATAAAGAAAATTCTTAAAAAGGAACTGAGTGCTAGTGAAGAAGTAAGTTATTGTGAGCATCAAATGTCATTTATTCAAAATTGTAGGGATGTTTAAATTACTTATAATTTATCTTTTTATATTATTTTAGGAACGTGTGAATAAATGCCAGGGTAAAACTGTCAGTGAGAAATACAGTTATGCTTATCAACAGCTACAAAGGCATGTTACTGAAGTGTTTGATAGTGATGTCAATAAAGATAAAAATAAAGCCTCGAAAGGAATTAAGCAGGTAAATCTAAACTTTATTTTATATAAACATAAAGCATTTCATTTATCTTTTCTAGAATATATAATTACTAATGGTTTTCTGGCTAATATGGGGAAAAAAAGGATGCTCACATGCACTTTTTTTATTACAATAAATTTATATATTTCTGAAACAAAACATAAATGGAACTCAAATGCTATTATATGGGATGCTAATTATTATTATCCTAAGATTCTTTTAATATATATATAATACGATATTTATATTTTTTGTTATGAGTGTTGTGTTCTACTAAATGAAACTTCTCTTGAACAATTTGTTTAACTTCCTAACTAGAATTCAATGCGAAAAAAAGTTTGAAACCTATAAATAAAAGCATTATTTTTGAGCCAAATGTATGTTATGATATAAAACAAAAGAAACTGCTTAAAAAAATGTTTATTAAATAAATTAAAACTGCAATTTTAAAATATGGTGGTTTTATTTCATTTTTTAAACTAATATAGAAGGGTTTCAATTATGCTTCGTTATATCATGTGTTTTGTATCAATCCTCTAACTATTGTAGGAAATATGACTTTTACATTTAACTTCCTTGAATTTTTATGTTAAGTAACTTTTTAATTTTAAGTAACTTCTTACTTAAAATTAAGTAACTTCTAAATGCTATAATTTGATTGAAAAATTATACATACTCTATAAGCATTCAGAATTTTCTTCAGTTTATCAATCAGTTTATCAACTATCAGTTTAATCAATACAATGCATTTTTAAAAGATAAAATATCTTATTATATGGTAAATGGAGCAAAATATTTCAGAAGTTATAAGTGACAAATAATGATCAGATTGACTGAAGGAAATTTTCATTCCTAGTGTTAATAATTAGTCAATTATGTTTATTTTTACAATTTTATTTTTGATATAAGCTACCAAAAAAAAGCTTGCTAATTAAGAATATCTAGCCATTTTCAATATAATTGATATGTAAGTATACAAAATGACTATTTATTACAAAAAGTTATTCTTGCAAATATTACTTTTACAGCTATAAAAATTATGCTTTGAGTGCTGAGAATATTTTCTATTTTTTTTTTTTTAATTATTAAAGATTTCTTTCCTATCTGTTTGACTTTCTACAACTTACTATTTCTGAGGCATGGCATTTTTTTAAAATTTATTATATATATATTTTTTTTACTATTTAGCGTGTATTTGATAGATTTTTAAATGAGAATTTTATAAATGATATTTATTATAAATGAGAATTTTTTTTCAGTTATTCTTTTTGTGACATTTGAGGGTGGTTTTAGTTTCATTTTGGAAATTCTGAGGTCTCTTGAAAAGTGACAAAAAAAAAAAAAAAAAACTGTTGCAAACAATAATATCTTTTTAGATTCTTGAAAAGAAGGAAGGTCTTTTTCGCATGAATATGATGGGGAAGCGTGTAAACTATGCTGCAAGATCTGTAATTTCTCCTGATCCTTATATCATGGTTGATGAAATAGGCATTCCTTTGGTTTTTGCCAAAAAATTAACATTTCCAGAACCTGTTACATACCAAAATGTGGAAAATTTACGACGGGCTGTAATGAATGGCCCTAATGTTCATCCTGGGTATGTATCCTGTTAAACATTATTTTATTAATGTATAATTCATCTTATTAGATCTATATGAAACAATTCCTTCCAAATAAATGATAGCTTTAAGTCACTATTTAAATGATACTTTGAGATTTAAAATATAACTCACACTATTGTTTGTTTCTTTTTCTTTTGGCAGTTTGGGAAACTAAACCCTTCTCCTCCATTTATATACTTTTTTATTTCATTGATTTACTTCTATAAAAGAGTCGCATATTGAAACAAATTATTAGTTTTATATAAATTGTGGCTGTGAGAATCAACTTTAATCAAAGATATGCTTATATATTTTTAAATTTTGCTAAATGTATATTTAAAAATTTTTGCTTTTAGTCAAATTATGCAGATTAATGTAATTAATTTGTAATAAATGGGTATGTATTATATGTTATATCACCATTTAGTCCCAATTTATTTATTTTGTGTTAGTAGCATTTAAATTAGTAATTAAACTCAAAACACTTCATTATATATATATTAGTAAACAACCATAAAAGCATTAAATAATTAAAACCCATTACCAGAGTCATCAAAAATTAAACCAAAACAAATTATGTAGGAATCAAAACTAAAATTTAATTTGGAATTAAACAACGAAAAGTAAATAAAAATAAGAGCTAAATGAAACAAATCCTTTTTATGAAACAAATCTAAATTCATATAAATAAATAAACAAAACCAAAAATTGGAATCGAAACTAAAATTACTTCAAAATTAGAATGTTTAAAATTAAAAATCATATCATAGTATTTAGTGAGAACTAATACAGCAACTATTAAAATACAAATGAATCTAAATAAATTAAGAAAATAAGCTAAATAAGAAGGATTACAACAAAATCAAAATTACCTCAAATGGAAAAAGAATCTGGGCTGAAGATTTTTTCAAGCAACTCGGGCAAAGATTTAAAATAAGGGATTTTTTTCTGTTAGGCAATCGGACAATGTCCAACAGTATTGACCCCATGTGATCTGAAAATTAAGGCTAAAGAAACACACCAATTTTTACAACAAAAACACAAAAACAAAGCAGCATTAAAAGAATCACCAAGTGAAGCAGAAATATATATAAAATAAAATCACATAAGAATATTCAACCAAAAATTGCAACATTCCACCCAATTATTAAGAAAACATAAAGGGAAAGAACATACCAGTAACAGGCGAAGAAATCTCACTATACCATCCTAACAGCTATTCGAATTTGAATACAGTGTCAAGCAGAGAAAAAATAAATGGAGGTTCTAAGCATCATCTAATTTATTTTAAAATTTAATATTTCATCATTCCTTTTTTATTATTAAAATATTAATATTGCAACAGTTTTTGGAAAAATCATTGTTTAAAATTTAATAAAACTGTTTGTTGCTTTTATAAATGAAATTTTGTTATTACAAATTGTTTTAATTTTATTAAATTGTGAGAGAATTAAATTTTTGAATATTTTAGTTATTATTAGAATGATAATTATAGGGTTTAATTATTTTAAAGCCGAATTCGTCTCTATTACCATGAATACCATCTATTGTTTTATCATTAGCAATTTCGATTCTTAAATCCAGATAAATAGCTTCAAGATGATTTTTATTTGTTTCTGTTAAAATTAATTCTTTAGGATAGCAATTTGTAACATTGGTATTCTCTAAGTTAATCAAAATTAAATCATCGATAAATCTCCAACCATTTATTAGGTTATTTTTAATTTTTTTTTTATAATAATGTAGGAAAATATTAACTAAAGCACTTGAGAAAACTGTACCCATTTCAATATCCTTAACTTGTTTATAAAAATTTATACCATTGAAAACATAATTTTCAGTAACATTAAAATTGCATAAAACCAGCCAGTTATTTTTATTAATGATATCTTCATTTAAATATTCATCATATATAAGAGTACAGATATTTATTAATTTTTCATGGGGCAGGTTGTTATATAAGTTTTCATAAGTATTAATTTTATAAATTTTGTTACCTTTTAAAAATTCCAAAATATTTTTCTTATTAATAACAAAGCTATTTTCATCTTCAATTTTATTTGAGATAATTTTCAGGTATTCAAAGAATATATATATATATATAGTAGGAAATTGGTACAAAGTTTCAAAATTAAATTTCAAAAACTTACTAAACATCATAGAAAAATTGCTCAGAAGTAGAATTTATGTTGCGGAAAACTTACTATTTTAAGATGAAGTAAGCTTAATTTTTAAAAAAATATTTTCTGCACTTATAGCTGAGAAACATAGAATCATTTTATTTCTATTTTGTTCCTTTGAAAAGGTTGTGAAATATTAAGGTATAATTAGTCATTTAAATGTTAAGAAATAAATGTACAAACTACATATGAATCTTTCAAGAAGTTAAGAATTTTATTAGGTTCAAGCAAAGTTAGTCAGTTTTATACTTAAGTAATTTGAAAATATATTTTCATTTTATTCATAACATTTTGTTATAATTTTTTAAGATTAATTTAGACGTATAATTATTGGTGTCTCAACAGGGTGAATTTGTGCTCCAACGTAATGAATTTTTAAAATTAATTTTTAAAGTATGTTTATGTATTTTTTTTTCTTTTATTCAATTTGTTATATTTTCTTTTTAGTGCTTCTTTTGTTGAGATGGAAGATGGTCGAAAAATAAAGTTGACAGCTGATAGTGCAGAAAAAAGACAGGCACTTGGAAATATGTTGCTTACTCCTCAAAATTCAGCTATTAAAAAAATTGGAGGAGTGAAAGTTGTCCACAGACACATTAAGAATGGTGATATGGTTCTGCTAAATCGTCAGCCTACATTGCATAGACCTAGTATGATGGCTCATAAGGTAAATATTAAGAATACTTATATAAATTAATTTCTATTATTGAATTTAAAATTTAATAAATTTGTTGTGTAGAAGCATGTTGAAATTATTAACTTGTAATAAATTTTATGAAATGATGTTTTTAGAATTTTTACTTTAATGTTATTTCAAGTAATATTTTGTTTCAAAAATTTAGAATTTGATTAAATTTTAATTTAAATAATTTTTTAGCTTATTTTAAAGAATTAAAAAAAAAAAAACTAGAATTCAAACCAGATGACTTCAAGTAATAAATCACAATAAAACAACTAAAAAAATGCATTTGTATTTTGTAGTATTTTAAATGTATTAAATTAAAATTAATGAGGTCCATAATAAAAGATAAATTATGAAATGACAAAGAAGATGTGCAACGGCACTTCGTTGTGAATACAAATGTGCATTATGACCAATAGAGATTTAGATTGAGCTGCATTATGATCTCCTTTTGTTCTAATATATTTTATAACTTAACAACATTGGAAACTATGGATAGATTTTATGCACATCCTAGTCTAAACATCTGTATAGTCTGTTTTTATATTTTAAAATGTTGAGTATAACTAACTATGCATTTGAAATTAATTTTTTTACTGTCTATAATTTTTTTAGACACAAAGTCTCTCTCAAGAATTTACCACTGAAGACACAAAATGTCTTTTAGTGGTAAATTCTTACTTCATCATGCAACTGGCTTAGGTAACCCATTATTGTATTAACCCATTTGAATTTTCATCTTTCTTTGCTTAGTTTCAATACTTTTTTGCATTTGTAGGCTCGCATCCTTCCTGGAGAAAAAACACTTCGCCTCCACTATTCCAACTGCAAATCTTACAATGCTGATTTTGATGGAGATGAAATGAATTGTCATTTACCTCAATCATATCTAGGCCAAGCTGAATGTTATGGATTGGCAAGTGTAAATCATCAATATCTTGTCCCTAAAGATGGAACACCTCTTGGAGGTCTTATTCAAGATCATATCATTGCAGCTGTATTGCTTACAAAACGTGGACGTTTCTTTCCAAAGTATGTAGTCGTAATTTAAACTTTAGATGCGAGGTTATAAACTTATACAAAATATAAGATTTGTTGAATTTTATCTATTATTATATGCTGTTGCAATTGCTTTTTTTTTGTAATTTTAATATATTTTTCTATTTTTGCTTTATCTTTATGTAACAATATTTGTTAAAAATAATTGCTATAAGTTTTTCTAATATAAAGATAAAAAACTTTTGTAATAGGGAATGCTTTTTATTTGTTTACTTTAAAATTTGCTATTGAATCGTGTTAGAAGTTTTTTCCAATACAGTAGAAAAGAAAAATGCAAAATTTTATTTAGGCAGAATATTTTTGTTTTGCAATTTTTTATTTTTATGAGGAACATTTTTGATGTTGCAATTATTTGTACTTTTGAAATAAATATAATGCAAGTAAGTAACAACTCAACAGAGAAAGCTCACAAGAAAGACTCAAATATACATATATATATTATGCCAGTTGCTGCTAATTCAGTTTTTTATAGTTATGTACATACTTGAGTCATTATTGATTATTAACTTATATCAATATTGTTATTCATATTGTATTTATTTTCATAGATGTTAATTGGTGTTGCCAAAAAACATTTTTAATGTGTTTTTTGCTGTTTGGAGAGCAATGCCCAGTCTGCATTGCATGTCATGTTAATTTGACTGTCTTTCATATTTTATCTGAATGTCCAACTTTTAATCCTCATCGTTTACATTTATTTGTGTCATATTCAAACATTCGTGACTTGGTGGGTGAACATCCTCATTCAAATATTTTTACCTTCTTGAAAGAAATTGGTCTTTTCCATCGTATTTAACTAGAAAAACTTTTTATATCCACATATATAAACTTTTACAAATTTTACCTTTTTTAAAATTTAAGAATTGTACTGCATCTCTCCAACCATATGTTTGGCACAGCATGGTCAGAAATGGCTCTTGTGCCACAAAACCCTAACTAACCAACCTTTTTTTTTTTTTTAAATAGAGATCAGTATCAACAGCTGATATTCAGTGCAATGACTTTCTATCGAAAAAGACTAAAACTTTTACCTCCTGCTATCCTGAAACCTCAAATGCTGTGGTCTGGCAAACAAGTATATTTTTTCAACATTTTTCTTTTATGTATATTACTTTTTATTTTTTAATGATATTTTTGTTCAGTGTAATTAATGTGACTAATATTTTTCTTGGAATTAAAAATAGGACATAATATTAGTGTAGTTACACTATCTCTAATATTGCATGCTCCAGAAATAATTTATGGTGATATGGTGTGATATAGAATAATTTTTTTAAAGTATGACACATTTTTTAATGCATAATTCTGAATGAAGAATTGTGCTATAATATCCTATATATTTATTTACATATTTCAATTTTCTGTCTTTTGTAATTGATTGATATGCATATTAGCATTTTGAAAGTCATTCTAATTTTTTTAAACAATTAAAGTTATAAACAAAAGTACTATTAAAATTATTCTGTCTAGAATATGATAAAATGATTATGTCTTCAAATGTTCTTTTTCCCATCTTAAAGGTAGTATCCACTATTATCATCAATTTGATTCCTGAAGGAAAAATTCCTCCAACTGTAGAAGGAAAGGCAAAAGTATCCCAAAAGGTATATATATATATTTTTTTGAATTTTCTAAAAAAATTAATTGCTAAATATAAAATGATGGTGACTGTTTTTGTTTAATGCATCGTTTTTGGCACAGCATTAAATGTCTCATTTTAAATCATAATAATGTACTTCATTATAATAGTTCTAAATAAATCTATACTGTGAAGTAATTTCATATAAAAATTTATAAAATCTTCCAAAAATGTGATTTAAAGAAAATGGAGGGCAGATACGTAGATTTTTGGATGATTTCAAATATCTCAACTCAAAGAAAACATTTATAATCAGTAACGAAATCAAAATGAAATGTAGATGCTTCAAAAATCAATTGAAATAACTTGATCATCTTTAAGTGCATTACTTTGTTTGTCAGCTACTAAATTAATTTAATATTGACAAAATGAAAAATAAACACAATAATCTATTTTCTCTTAGTGAATTTTTTCTTTGGAATTTTTTCCCCTTGCTATAAAATTATGAACATTTAAAAAGCAGTTAATTTCAAGATCAATAAAAATGCAGCAATTTATACAACTTGGTGTAATGTTGTACCATGTAAAATAAAATCATATTTAAACTGTTATAAAGCATTAATATTAATGGGTAAAAAAACATTTTAATGTTTCATTATCCTTTTTATGACTTCATTTGTTGAAAGATTAATCAGCATCTATATTGAATCATGTCTAAAAATTTAATGACATGTTAAGTCTTGCACTTTTTAATTTAAACATAATTGAGAAGAAAACTATCTGCTTTTAAAAACATTTTTTTTAAAAATTGAGATTTTATTATCATTTGGAGAATTATTAAAAACTGCACAAGCATCAGTCTTTCATTAAAAGAATTTGGTGGGAAAATTATTTTTTGATTTTGAGAACTTATGTTAGGTTGAAGACATACCAGTTTATTGAATGTAGCTCTACTAAATACTCGTAAATTCTTTATTTCTATATTTTTGAAGAGAAATATAAGCTAGTTTCTAATGGAGTATGAGTATAGTATCTTCATACAAACTGATAATTTAAGGTAAAGTACATGACTATTCGGCTATTAAAATCTTAAAAATTTTATTTGGAGATATTTTTGCTTTTTTCATGGTTTTAGTTTAACACTACTCAAAAATCTTATTGAACTCCAAGAATTCTAAAAATATTTAATGTTTTTTTTAAATTCTATTTTTAAAAAATCAAGTAATTTACCTTATGATAAGGGAAAAAAAATTCTTGGTAATTATTACTTCAGTTATTAATGTAAGAGGAATTGTTTGATTAATTGTATTACTGTGAGAATGGTTTCAATTAAATAAAGATGATGATATTTTGCAATAGATATCCTGTTATTTTTGGTTATTTGAAATTTTAATAATTAGATTTTAAAATTTTAATAATTAGATTTTAAAATTGCTTTCAATGAAAATTATCTGCAAGTTTGCATGTTGGAGATTTTTTAGTAAATTAATTCAAGCAAATTTTTAAATACATTTGACATTGAATTAGATCTTTTTAAAAATTCTCATTATAACTTTTAATGGTGAATTAATGTCACTGGTCAATTTATTGACCATTTATTATTTGCTTGCATGAACTATCATGCATTCTTATTATTCTCTCTCAGAATGGGAGGCGATGAAATCATCTCATCGATTATTTATTTAATGCAAATGTTTAAATTCATACTGTTATGTGTCTTGAAATTGTTAAATTAATAAATTACCATTAATATTAAGATTGAAGAAATGATATAAATATTTTTCTGTGATTTGTATAGAACTGGAGGACAAGGCCATCTTTAGAATGGTCAGCAGGCGGTGCCCTAACTGGTGAGAGTATGAGTGAATCTGAAGTTATAATTAGACATGGAGAATTGCTGTGTGGTGTGATAGACAAGGCTCAAGTTGGGCCAACACCGTACAGTTTGATTCATCTCTGCTATGAGGTAAGCTCTTTTCAGAATATTTATTTAAGGTTAAGATTTTCCAAATTAAGGGGGGTTTAAAAAAAATCAAATCTTAAATTACTGATGTTATCATTTTTTATAGAAATATTCCTTCCATTATTATTTTGCATATTTGTCTGAATAAATAAAAAAAATGACAAATGAATTTATGTGTATTTATATATAATGCTTATAATTATTGTAAGCTCAATAAGATTCTTACTTTTCTGTTGCCATCGTTTTTTATTTTAGATTTTTATGTAAGTTAAATCTTGACTTTTTTCTCTCACTTTTGAATTGATAGTAACGTATAAAAACATTTAAAATACTAGTTTTCATCTTTCCTTTTCCAGTAAATAATAACTTTTCTTCTTAAGCATAACTTCATATTATTATATGTGTATTTTTTAAATAGTATAAATTCAATATTTTTTCCATAACTTTTTTGCATTTTTATTATTAAGGTATTCTTTAATCTATGGCATTTGTTAAAAGTATTGATTCATTTCATTCATTACTTCATTTCATTTCATCTGTTTAAAAAAATTTAATTGGAAAAGTTACTTTTTTAGAAAAGAGTAAATATGAAAATTTGTATGGTTGGTTTTTGTTTTATTTTATGGTTCAGAAGTAAAATCTATTATTACTTGTAATAAGGTTTCTTATATGCAAAATCTGTTATTACTTGTAATAATGAGCATATTGTTGCTCCAATGGCTAGATTCTTTGATCTAGATCTCCCAAACATAGCACATATATGTTTTGGAAAATAAAAATGTGCACCTCAGAGCAGTTTTTGAAATTAAAATATATATATAACTTTTGAAAATTTTCCAAAATAAATTTCATTTTTGCATTAGTTTAAAATTCAGAAAAAATACTTTTTCTGTGATACCAATTTTTTTCATCTAATTAAAAGAAATATTTTAACTGTAGTTTACTATAAAAATTCTAAAATACATAGAAATGAAGCAAATAATATATGCATCATGAGTGTTAATACAAAAACATAAGAATTCTGGAATGACAACAATGTTAGTAGAAATCATCATTAATGTTGTGTGTGTGTGTGTGTTTTAATAGAAATTTTTTTTTAAAAAAAGATGCAAAATTATTTAATTAAAGTTCTGTCTTAGTGCCAATTATTATTTGCAAAGTAAATTTCAGGGAAGCAAGTGATGTATTTACTTAAATTTGAGGTCTGTCAATTTTATATTGCTACATTGTTAAAAGTCTAGAAATAGCAGAGTATCATTTATTTATTTATAAATTTTAGATTGTCTGACCAAAAATAAGAGAAAAAATATATGAATTTTATATATAAGTAGTAGAATAGAAATATATAGTGAGAATAAAATAGAATTATTTTACATTTCTCTAAAGTTTAATCTTTAAAATATTTTGTTGGAAGAATTAAATCAATACATGATTTATGCACCTTTCTCTGCTTTTTTAATTGCTTTAAAAAATATCAGTGTTCTTCAAATAATTTAACGAATTAAAGTCAGTTTTGATATTACTAAATTATGAATTGTTTTGTATTGAGGTTTGTTATGCATTATTGTTCTTATTTTTTAAAAATTATTTATTTATTTGTTTTTAGTTGTATGGAGGTGAAGTTTCAAATATGGTTTTAACTGCATTAGCTCGACTGTTTACACATTATTTGCAGTATTATTCTGGTTTTTCTCTTGGAATAGAAGATATTTATGTGAACAAAAAGGTACTGCTATGTTTTTTTAAGTTATTACTAATAGAATAGCTTTGGACCTAGATGTTACAAACTGCAGCATCCCTAATTTGTTGCTGTGTATAGAAATAATCCTTTATTTATATATATTGCTTGCAAAGAAATACTCTAGGAAAATATGTTCTTCTCTTTGCCAAGACTAAACATTTGAAATGTCTTTTTATTATTCTATATGTACATTCATTTTGCTTCACAATTTATGAAGGATACATATTTGAAAAAGTGCATTAATATCTGAATTTCTGAAGCGAAGTGTTTTGCTGTGGGGAGGGTGGGACCATCAGCAGCCCCCCTCTCAGAGATGGACTGAAATAAGGATGATAATGATAAGCTAAATGTTTAAATATTAACATCTAGCTTAAATAATAAATATTTTTGTCTAAAATTTGAATCTAAGTAAAAATTAAACATTTTGTAATAAAATTTTCATAAATAAAAATCGATTTTACCTTAGATTTAATATTAGATTTACAGATTTAAGCTCAAATATTGTATGAATTTTTCTTACTTATTCATAATTAGAAAAAAGCAAAATTTGAATAATGGCAAAAAGTATCATTGTTCAGTGTATGTTACAGCAATAATGTTAATCTTCGCTGTTTTTTGGTATTATTATCCATCATTCTGTATATATCTTTTAAAATGAAATAATGAGATTAAATTTTCTAACCCAGGCTAATAAGAAAAGGAGACATATTTTGAGGAGTGCTGCAAAGAAGGGCTTAATCGCTACAGCCAAAGCCATTGATGTAGAAGATCCCGATAATCCAGAAGAACTGCTTTATAAATATAAAGAAGTTCATTGCTGTAGAGATGATTTTGGCTTGAAAATGCTGGATATGGAAATGAAAAAAGTTACTGGTGCCCTAAATAATGAAATAAATGAGTAAGATAGTTCTCTCAAAACTAATAGCTATTTCATTTTCTTTAAACTGTTTTCAATAAAACAAAAAACTATGAAAGTTTTAAAAAAATAATTTCAAATTATATAACATGATATATATATTACTAGAAATGGTACATTATTACATTATTTTTGTTGGTGCTGTTTTTGCTTAAAACATTTAATTTAAAATAGTTTTCTGTCAACTTTTTTTGAAAAATCCTGTTTTTGATTCCTATTTGAAGCACCACATGCTAGTTGCTTCTTTGAGATGGATTATCAACATTAGAAGTTTCTCCAGGAAAGTAAAGTCATTGTTTAAACTGTTAATTCATATTAAAATTCTGAGCATATTTAAAAGTTTCATTCTTCCCTTACTGAAAATTTAATAAGGCATCTTTATTCTGCTTTAGATGTGGAAATGCTTGATTAAAGTTAAAAGTAAGCTTTAAAATATTTTATGTGACAGAAATTAAATGTTTTTAAAAATATGCATTTTAACTGAATATATCTTAAAAGTGGCATTAAATAACTTACCATATTCCTGAAGTTAGCTCTGATGAATGGAATAAAATTGTATTTTATTTTCAGACAATGGAAGGCATGGAAAAATAAACACTGCACACACATTAAAAAAAAGTACCAAATGTTGTCCATGCAATATCGTAAATACAGGAAAAAATGAATTCATTAAAAATGTTGCATACATATGCCATGCTTAACATTGCATTATGTAGCTTCTTTGTGTTATGTATCTTGAACTGCCAGTGGAAGTAGTTTCACAAGGGATAATAGTGCTGATTAATCAAATTTTAACTAATAGACTAAAGTTTAATTTAATAACCGTTTTTAAATTACGGTTTATGATTTGCTAAAGGAAAGTTTAAGTTACATGAGATTACAGTGATTGTCAATGAAAAAATAATCTATCTTCTATCACATACAACATATTTGAAATTTGGTTTATTTCCATTCATTAATTTTAGATGCAGATACCACTGAAATGGGAATGCTCTTTTATGAACATTTCATGCATTTCTGGCAAGGCAATCAAATTTTTAATTCCTTTCAAAGTTCAAAGGACAAATCACATTCAATATATTTCATCCTTTCCTCCAACAATTTATTTGGATGCACTACCCTATGTTTCCTGAAAGAAAAAGGCAAAGCAGTAAACAAGAATGCTTCTCTTTTTACTCCCACATGCTCTTTTAAAGATCCAGTTCATCTATATTAGTAGATCTATCAAAACTTGAAGCACATAACCAAAATTTATGTCGTACATAAAGGTCAAATTGCTTTTTACTGCCATCTAATAGTATTCAAATAGATGATTCCATTTGTAAATGATGCATATGTAACATTGTTCTCACTATATTAATGAAAACTGTTTATATGAATCAGGGATGGACTGATAAATGTGAAGTCATTGCGTTGATCTTGTAGGACATTAATTGCTAATGGATTAAACATTTGAAATGTATAAATTGCTTTTAAATATATTAGTATCATATTCACAAGTTTCTTCATTTAACATAATGAAGAAATTGCTAAGTTGTAGTAGCGTGTAGCGAGAATTGCCTCTGGCTGTAGTTTCATTTCTAATCAGGAAATTTAGCTCATCTTGTATTTCAAAATTGGAATTTATTGTACTTGAAGTATCTTTCAACAATCTTCCAGCAGTGCATTAATATATATTTTTTGAGAAAAATAGAATATCCTTTATACGTTTTTATCATCTTTGATAAGTAATTTCTGAATGATTTGATGCATTTACCCCTTTAATGTCCTAAAAAGATCTAATTTTAGTTTTTGTGTAGGATTTTAAAAGTTTCTTGCAGTTTTATATTGATAATTTTTATGAAAAAACATTTAAAAATGTATTAAATAACTAAGTTCTTTTGGAAACTTATTGATTAAATCAAAATGGGGGGGTTCCATTTAATTTCTGTTTTATCTCGTATTTTTCTAACAGTTTAATATTTTAAGCATCATATTGTAATAATATTAAAGCCATGGCATTTTAATAGCCTTTTACCTGTTCTTTTTATTATACTGTTAAGCACTCCTGATTGAGTCTATGACCATATTATAATAAATAATGTTGTTGCTAGGTAGCTTTCTGATTATAAGCTATCTTCCCCTCCCCCTCCCATTATGTATAATAATAAAAAGAATACTTCCTTGGCTTTCAGCAATATAAGAAATTTAAATGAATATTTAATGGAACATTAAAAATGGTATGAATTTCACTGTGAATATTAAATATACTGTTAAAATGTATGGGGGAAAAAATATATCTATCTACATCTAAATTGTATAATTAAGAAGAGAATAATTTGGATTTTAAAATGCTGTAAATATCATTTTTAAGCTGTAACAGTTTCATAAGTAATTACTGCAAAACACTTAGTAATCTGACTGAGCCCTTTTTTTAATTTTTAATTAAAATTTCCGCATAAATAATTTTCTAGGTATATATCTACATCTTCCAAAGTACATTTTTATTAAACCCAATGACATGAGGTCAAACAAGATAGTCTGTAAAATGCTAACAGGCTTATTTTCTTGCATTAATAGTAGTAATTTTATGTTTTGAAGAAAAAGTATATAAAATGAGCAGAATGGTTTTTTAAAACGCTTTTGTTGGAGCTTTTAATGTTTTAATTGACCTGAATTTCAAAACAAAGAAATTTTATTGAATTTTGTAACTTTACTTCCTAAGTTTGTTTAACTTTTATTATAAAAGTTTGTAATATTATTTTTTTTGTGGATTATAAATGTTTATATATTCTATTTTAGAGTATGTATTCCTAATGGGCTGAGAAAGAAATTCCCATATAATAATCTTCAACTCATGGTTGAATCAGGGGCCAAAGGTTCTTCTGTAAGTGTTGAAAATAGAATATTCTGTCCTAATGCATATTTTTCATTATTGTAAAAACTGTACTCAAAATCACTGATGAAGCATTTTCTATACATTGAAGTTACTTTAAAAAAAATTTGTAATATGGAATTCTTTATGTAATAATACAAAAATGGTTTTTATAGATTACAGCTGAAACTGGCATGTGATTTTATTATTATGAGATGACAGACCTTTTTCAATAAACATTACATGTAATAATGAAAAATGCCATTTTCTAAGTTTATTATTAAAGAATAGCACTGTGTAAACCCTGTTAGTACAATTTTAGATCAGGAAGAATGGTCTGTGAAAACTTTTTTCATATACTTAATGATAAATGTACTTATGCACTATTAGCAGTATTCTATTGATTAAGAAAAAGCACATTAGCCTACAATCATTAGAATCTAATTATTGCAAAATCACCACTATATCTGATGTATTTTGAGCTTTTTTACAGACCAATTGAAAATCTCGCATAGAAATACTACTATAACTACAATATTGCATATAAAATTTAATGTATTCCTATTATTGCATTTTGGAACTATCACAATATGTGTTTATCGAAATTGAGATTAAATGTTTGTCAATCCCTTGATGGATTTGATGTTAAATTTAGTCATTCTGAACATTTCAAATATTAAATCTGTGTACTAAATTTTAAATATCTAGCTTTTATGCTCTGTAGTTATAATTTTAACATGTTCTCAGACATTGGAATTGGTATACTTCCTTTGAATGAATTTTGTTCAAACTTTAATAAATTTTTCAAATTTTGTGTTCCTTTGTCAAATTTCATCTATTAATTTCAAAAAATTCCTGAATTATTGTGTTCACAGGCATGCATAAATTCAAAGCTGTTTCCTTCAAACTTGGAGAGATAAAATGTTTTCTGTATTTGGACTCTCTATAAGAAAAAGATTCATTATCATTTCTTGATAGTGTAAAATATTCTTCATGATTTATTGTAAATATGAGAAAATTTCTGCATAAATATTTTTATTGGTAAAATATTTGGAATAATGGAAACATAATTTTAGGACAAAAAAAATAGCAATGCTTTTTTTTAATTATTTTTGAAAATTATTCAAATAATTTCAGCTAGTATGTTAAAAATCCATGCTTATTATCATGAATTAAATCTGCAAATTTTTATAAAATTTAAAATAATTAATTTTAGTTATTTTCTAATAGTTCTTTTATTCATTTATTTTTAATTCCTTTATTCAAGGTAAATGCTATGCAAATTTCATGTCTTTTGGGACAAATTGAATTAGAAGGCCGGCGTATGCCGTTAATGTTGAATGGCAGCACTCTGCCTTCATTCATGCCATACACTACTACTCCACAAGCTGGTGGATTTGTTGGAGGACGATTTTTGACTGGAATAAACCCCCAGGAATATTTTTTCCATTGTATGGCTGGTCGAGAAGTAGGTTTATTTACTTATATTTGTCTATGAAAAATTTATGCATTTATGTTTTGCAATGATTATCTATTAATGCAATATGATGAATAGGAACTTAAAAAATCGAATCCATGAAATTTAAAGATGAAATGAAATTTGCTATATAATATACTATAGGTTTATTTTCCAAATATATATTGTTATTTGTCTATTTTAATCTTATTTACTTCGTATGAAAATTGCTATAATTAAATAAGTTACTTTTCCTCTTTGCAATACATTTAAAGAAAAAGTGCTAAAAATATAAAACCTGGAGAACTTTCTTAGAAAATAGAGAAAAATATGAAATCTGACTTAAATTTTTTATGATTGCAAATTACCAAATTCCTTATTCATTTTTTTTTTCCCTCTAATACCTTACCAATTTTTATTTTAATGTAAAAGCAGCAAGTTTTAAATTTGAACTAAATTGGCTGTCATAGATAAAAAAAAAATTAAAACAAATTTATTTAGATAGTTACATATCTTGTTGATATTTAAAGGAATATATATTTAATGGAGATAATTATTTTCCAAATATTAGATAAACTTTATTGAGAAAATGTTAACTGCTTAGAGAAGTATAATATTTAAAGCATTATTTGAGATGAATGATAAAACATAATTTATTTTCTGGTCATGCACAAAATCCATTGACTCTAAAGTAATTTTAGTACTTCAAAAAACTTATTAGGGAAAAAGGAACACATATTGAAGTATATTTAGGTTTTCTTCAAAATGACTCTTTTGTGCAATCTAGTATCCCCCCCCCCCTATCATCTATACAGATTTTAACTCTTTTTTGCTGATTCCTGTAGTGCATTTATTGCTTTAGTTCTTTGGAACATTAAGCACATACACTTCACGATATTTTTCATATTAAAAAAAGGTTCAAAGTTAGATCAAGGGAATAAGCTGATTTTAAGTGTACTGAACATAATGTTTTGGTAAATAAGTGGGCACCTGTTGATAACTGTTAATTGATGGTTTATTTAAATGAAATATTCACAACTCTATTGCAATAAGTACCCCAACATTTGCTTTGTGAAAGTCTGCTATTTAGAATTCTTGTAGTCACGTGCTTGTGCATGTGCTGCATGCCTTTCAGTATTCTGACTAGTCAACCTGTACATACTTTTATCTTGTAAAGGACAATGCATTTGGCAAATACTTGTCAAATTCATTCTTTTTCTTTAAAAAAATCTTTTACAGACATATAGATTGTGTCAATGAAACTTAAGTGTTTATGTTTATTTTTCAATATTTAAAATATATCCTTGTTGGTAATATTAATTAATTTCATATCATCAGGGTCTTATTGATACTGCTGTCAAGACAAGTAGAAGTGGTTATCTTCAGCGATGTTTAATTAAACATTTGGAAGGAATTACTGTTCAGTTTGATCTTACTGTTAGGGACAGTGATGGAACTGTAATTCAGGTCAGTTATGATTTTTTCTTTTATACATGTTGTGAAAGTTATTTTTCTTTTACCAGTAAATTTTATTTTGTCAATGTATTCACTGTTCATAGAATTCTTTAACCTGTGCTTTAAGAAATGAAAATTGTACTGAGAAGGGAGTATGTTAAAGATATTAAAATTTGCTAATTCTATTTCAGAATATTTTTATATATTCAAAATATATTTGTATGAATATTTACAAGTTATGTGCTCTCCTGCCTAACATCTGAGGACCTACCTCCCTGAAATAAAGTAATATTAATTCTGTACATAATGTATGTAGAATAAACAGTATCTCCTAGTTTAATGCCCGTAATGAAAATTGCTCATATTTGTTGTTCAGAGGTGGAACAATATACATTTGATAAACAATAGATGTTAAACATGAAATAATCAGAAATATTAAAATATGCATAATTATTATATGTATAATAAAATATTTTTGTAAGGTAGACTAATTAGTCTATGTAATTTGAATAAATTCTTATCTACTCCAGGACTTGAACTTTTCTCATTTGTAGATATATATTATCGTAAAAGAAGTTTATAATGTGCTCTTAATTGCATTGAATTTAAAAATTAAACAGTAGTTTTGGTTTCGGATGAACAACAATGCTAAATTTTATTTTTTAAGACTTTCAAAATTGGAATATTCATTTATGATCAACCTGTATATTGTTCTACAGTAACTTTTTAGGCAACATTTTAATATTTATATAACATGTATGCACACACACACAAAGAGATTATATTCAGTCAACTGAACATTTAAAAAAAATATATGATTTTGTTCCCTGATTTTTTTTTGGGGGGGGGGATAAGTATATTTTTTGAGAACATTTAAATGTAAAAGATAGTATACTCTCCTCCCTTCTCAATTTTGATAAAATCATTAAATGTTTTTATATAGCTTTTTTAAAACTGAGTTGGGCAGTATTTGTATATATTAGTTTTTTAATTCTTCTGTAATAATTTACCAAGGAAATTTAACTGTATTTAAATAATCATTGCACAGTTTAATTTCAGTTTAACTTGTTATGTACTGTCTGCCTATTAGATATTCAAAGCTAATTCTTTACAAATTATTTTGCTTAAAGAATTTTATACTATTTTTTTTAATCCTCTATAACATTTAATTTGTTCATTTCAGTTTTTATACGGTGAAGATGGTATGGATCCCCTAAGAATGCAATTGTTGAAAAAAAATCGCCTGCACTTGCTTGGAATGAACTACAAAGCAGCCATGAATGAAAAGCATGTGCAAGCTTTGAAGCAAATGGTTGAAGTAGATCTCAATAAAGAGAAGAAGAAGGTTTATATATATTTTTGTTGTATCATTTTTTAACTACTATTTGTCAGTGAAAAAAAAAAAATTTAAGACCATATTCTCCTGCTTTAAAAAATTTATAAGCAAATATATTGCATTAGTTTAGTTAGAATCTTAGCTTCTTGTTTTGTAAAATGATTATTCTAAACATTTTCTTCCAAACTGTCAGCATGAACATCAAATGGTAATACATGTGAAATTAAATTCTCTTGAAGACTCTCTTTATATGTAAGCTTTCACTATGTTAAACATCTTTCTGCTGGTGTGGTTTGGAAGCTTGGAGGAAAAAGTCTCTACTTATATAATATCCTTACTATCTTACCACAATTCAAAATCATGAAGTCTTCTCATAATATTCATCATGGTATTACAACTAAACTAAGCATTTTGAATGTAATTGGCATGAAATATTATCTTACTTATTGGAAAATTTGGCAAGAGTAATGAAATCTTGGAATAATTTTTGTCATCAGAATGATTATTCAGAATTATTTTATCTCACTCCACAGCAGCCATAATTTAATTTTAAAATGTGTCATCAATTGTAATAGGTTTCGTACCTTTACAGTTCAAAATTTATGCAGAAAGGGTTTTTGTTTTGCTACTTTTTTCATAAATACTTGATTGAAATTCTTTGTGTTTGGAACCTTCATCATATTATTTCAATTTATTGTGTTTTTAATTTAAAATTGTTTATTTTTCTGCAAAACTGACACACAAAAACAGACATAAAAATTCTTTAAGTAAATATTTGCTTAGTCATAATTTAATTAAGAAAAATAATAATTACAATATTATGTGATTGTTAATATCTTTTTAATATTTGAATTTTTGTACAATTAATAGTTTTAGCCATGCAGTGTTTATGATTTTATATAAGAAACATCTTAAATATGAAGAATACAGGAGAACTTAATTCTCTGACATATTGATTTGGTTTATACCTAGCCAGACAACTATAAAGGGCACATTATATTACTTGAAAAATAATAAACATTTTAATGAATAATATTTTTACTAAACGATTTTTGTAGAATAATTAAAATTTAATTTAAAGAAATTTTCTTAACATAGATTTATTTATTTTTAGATTAAAAGATGGAAAAAGAAGCACCCTGAGAGCTCTTCTCATCGTACATCTCTTGTCCATTCGGTTAATTATAAAGCAGGTGACCAGAAAGCCAGAACTCAAAGAATATTTTCTGAGTTGAATGAATTGAGTGAGGGGGATAAAAAAATGTAAATTAATTATTTTATTAAAAATTTATTTATAATAATAAGTTTTTAAACTAATTTGTTGAGTAATTGCTATATAACAGACATCTTGAGAAAATGTTAAAGGTGGAATTAGTAATAAAATTTTAAAATTTTCTTTTGAAAAGCATTTGAATTTTACAGATTTTGAGCTACAAATAATTTTTTAGTATAAATAAAATTGTGTTTGTGGAATGGAAAATAATTATTTCATACCTGTTTCATATGATTTAATTTTAATAATTACAAGTTCTTTTTCATTTTAAATGTAAAAAATAATTTATGATGTAATTTAACTTTAAAAATTCTTAGTTAAAACCAAATTTCATGATAAAAATGTTACAGATCTTTGAATTTATTTTCCTATACCCCTAAAGAATTTTTTTATTGAGTCAAAATGTCTGAATGTTAAATATCCTAACCCTAACATCGCTTATTTGAATTACTTTTGATTAATGTTTACTAATATGAATTTTTAAAAATTAAAGCTAAAGATATTATTTTCATTACTAATTGAGTAAGTAATAAAGTTAGAAATATCCATTTAAAGGTTTTTTTTAACTATTGTTTTTCTTTTTAGGTATGAAAAATCAAAACAGAGATGTCCAGATGCAATAAATTCTAGATATCGCCCAGATACAACATTTGGATCTGTATCCGAAAATATGGACAATTTAATATGTGATTATGTGTCGAAGAATCCTCACAGTCTACTTTTAGATGATGAGGAAGGAAGTAGAGAGCAAAATGCTGTTACAAAAGAAAATTTTAAAGATTTATGTTATTTCCATTCGATGAAGTCACTTTCTGAACCAGGAGATACTGTGGGGCTTTTAGCTGCTCAGGTAATGCTTTTATGATTTCCTGTTATCTGTATTTTTAATTCTTGTATTGAAAAAAAAATTGTTGGGGGGGGGGGGGGAAGTATTTGCATGTTTAGATAAAATTGAATTACATGTTCTTACATTATCAGGTATGCCTTTGGTTTTAAATCATTGTTTGGTTTTCTCTATAGAACTTTCAATACAACCATACACATGAAGCATTTTAAGCAGATTTTATTTCTATATTTTTAAAAATGTATTATTTATTTTATCATTATTTGATTTAGCAGATGGAGAAATATTCTAAAAGACAATAAGATTACAAAAAATTTTCTTTAAATTATTTTAATTTTTATATATATTTTTTTCTGACATAATGTTGCTTTTAACTATTTGTCATTACAGTATACATCTCACATATATACACAAAGAAAATTTTATTTAAAAATCTTTCAATTAATACTATGAATATTTATATATTTTCATTATCAAAAAATTTTGTAAATATTCTTAATCAAATATGCTTTACATTAGCACTATCAGTAGCCATTATTTCACTGACTGTGTGCAATATTCTGAAGGGCCAAGCCCTTCTCTTTAAGAAACAGGTTATTGTTTTCTGTTGTGCACATTCATTTTAACTCGTTACTGCCCGGTTTATTGATCACCTCCCACTCAGAACTCCCAGTGAAAACGATATCTTTTTATCACTTCGTATTGTCATTGGCTGGTTTCCTTACACATAAGGTCATACACCCAAACAAGACTTGAAGCATTCTTTCCCAGAGCAGTCCAGCAGCTACCATCTGATATTCACCATTTTGAAGCTTCAAAGTGTAGCTTTCGATTTTGTATTGACCATAAAATTTTTTTAATAAGTTGCACTTTTTTGTATTTTACATTTTCAACACCTCTTTAATTGTTCTGGCTTATTTATATTAGAAAAATAAATGTTTTTATTATTAAAATGTAAGTTTTAACATGCTGATCTATAAATAGATCGCTGGACGTTGGTGGTAACTAATGTCATTTTTTCCCCATTTCATTTCTTCCATAATGTCTTGGTGTAAAGTGTTTCACACCCCCAAAGAAACGTTAGAATATGAGTTTGCTAAGGAAACAGAGTCTGATGCTACAACCAGTAACTGATCCTAACAGCCACATCATCTTTTTTGCTAATTTTTTTAATTCTTATGATCTGCTGGTCGAATTAAAAACACAAGGATTCAAAGCCACTGGTGCAATTAAAAACAATAGAACAGCTTTTTGCCCTTTAATGCTTGGTAAGATATTAGAAAGAAAAAAAATCATCTTTCTTAGGACTACTGTTTCGACAAAAAGAATGAAATATCTATAGTTAAAGGGAAACGTAACAACAGTGACAAACTTTGATTACATAGAGCCTTTAATCCAAGTTTCAAGGCATCAAAAAGGTTTGATAGAAAAATCCCAAATTTTGCAACCTAGTGCTATTCACTCATATAACAAAAATATGGGTGGAGTTGACCAGCATTACTGGCTCTTAGAAAAACACACAAATCAGATCAGTGGCAAAAAATGGTACTGGCCTATCTTTACTAGAGTTATTGACATGGCTATCATAAATTCGTATATTCTGTTTAATTTAACAAATTGCGAAAAGAAAAGTATTAAAGACATCCAAAGATATATCGCCGTTGCATACCTCAAATGATGAACAAATTCTAAGAAAGGCATTGGAAGACCTCTGATGATGTCATCAAGATCAAACGTAATAGACTCTGTACACTTAGATAGAAAAAATTATGTTATAGGAAAAAGACAAAACCAAAGAAGATGCCAGTTTCAAAAATGTAAGGGTAGACCTCTTGCATTCTATACGAAATGTAATGTAACCATTTGTCTGAAATGTTTTGCATTATATCACACTTAACTTTTACAAATTGGTTGTCTAAAAATTGTAACTAAATAAGTTTAGATCAATAAAATAATATTTTCTTCTAAATCTTACTAGTAATTTTTAAATTCACACACAAAAAAAATCATTTCCCCCCTGAATTTGTTATTTTAAAATATAAAACCACAGGAAAGTTACTTAGTCTTTTGCTACCGTAAGCGCCCAGCGATCTATTTATAAATCACCTATTATCTCGGCTGCTAATTATGGAAAATGGATACAGCTTCATAATTACTATTTAAAAATATTTTTCAAAAATTTCATTTTCAAAATAATTTGGGTATTAACGGGTTAAGTGCATTCCAGAAGTTCTTATTTGAAATGAATTTGCATTCCTAATACCCAAATTCTAGATTTAAATGAAAATAAATTCAGTAGCATATGAAGAGTTAAGTTTTTTGTTTTGTTCTATTCTTAATTTGATAAATCTAAGTTTTAAATTTTCTAATTTGTATTGCTTCCTAATCTTCCTAGTATTTCAATGGAAGAATGCATTTCCTTTGGGGGTTTTTTATACTTCAATTGTCTAATGAATGTTGTTTGAAAAAGAAAGTTGTAAGAATTATAAATAAGGACATATGATTTTAAAAACTTATACTGTTACTATCACAGAAACTATCTTAAAAATATGTTTGAGGCTTTTAGTAAAAATGGACTATGTAGCAGAACGATTTTGTGTTTTCCAAAATCTAATCTTGAACTTGCAGAATATTTGCTTCAAAAAAGTATTTACTCGCAAAAAAACTTTCAAAACTATTGCCAAACTTGTATTAATTAAAGATAAAATGGTTTCATCTCAAATTTTAAAATCAAACATCTTTCTAGTCTATTGGAGAGCCTTCCACTCAGATGACCCTGAACACTTTTCACTTTGCTGGAAAGGGTGAAATGAACGTGACCCTGGGTATTCCTCGCATTCGTGAAATTCTCATGACTGCCAGTCCAAACATTGCCACCCCAACAATGGATTTACCTTTTTTGGATCAACCAAGAATAAAAGAAAAGGCCAATGATTTAAAATTGAAACTCTCTCCTGTTGCTCTGAAAGACGTAAGTTTATTCAATGCAATTTCAGAAAAAAATTCTTACATATTGTTTAAATAACTGCTTAACATTTGGTTGTGGTTTAAAAAAATTCTCAAGTAGAATATCCATATCAGAAATATGACAAAAAGCAACTGGTATGTAATATCTCCCCCACCCCACCCACCCTCCTTTTATTTAACATTTCAGGAAAAAAGTTATCCATATATTTTCTTGATTTTATATGACTAGGTGAGTCCAAATTTACTGTGCAATAAGTAGTTGCTGTACTTATTTAAGATATACATAGTTCAAAAAAAATTCTAAGTGTATTTAAATTGATTGAGAGCTTAATAGTTGTAATTTTTTTTAATATTATTTATTTGTTCAACATGCATTAAATCTATAATTTCATTCTTACCAAGTATTTTATATTTTGTTGATATCTGTCTCAGATCTCACACCTTATTTTTATGACAATTTGTGAAAACATCACCTGTTTATTGCCTTCATGGCCAAAACCAGTCATTGGTTTAAAAGTCCATACCTCAGCTGTTGCAAATTTGAACCAAAACATATTGTTGAAAATCAAGAATTGCACTTCAGGCTCACTTAAATAAAATTTAAAAAATGAGCTGAAGGTTAAATGCGTGGAATAATTGCATTCAAAATTTGAATATATTGTCTCAACTAAATGCAGTTACTAAATGTTACAGATTCGAACTTTAAAATCAGAACACTCATTTTGACTTATCCTACACTAGCAGCCTTTGGTGTACAGCTGGTTTGCCAGTCTTACTGCTGTTTAAAATTATCAATTAAATACTTTATGTAACATTATTGTCAATTGTATACTTTATGTGACTTGTCATTGTCAGTTAAATAATTTATGTAATTTGTCTTTTAATAGCTACTGAATCAAAATATTTTTATGGCTTTGAATTATATGACTATCAAAAAATTTTGATAGTCATATAATTCACTCTTGCAGTTATAAAGGCCTTAAGCCAATAATATACTATATATCTCGCAAAATTTCAACTTTAAATTGAAATGGAAGTGATTAAGCTGCAAATTGATATAAAGTTTTTTTAACCGAAACCAAGCATTTTTTAAAAATATATAAGTAAAAGACAATCAGTATGTGTACTACTCAATATTTACAATAATTTATGAAATATTTCAAGAATTATTCAACAAAAAAATACGTAAATTCATAATAAAATTCAGCTTTTAGTTTTGCTTTCAAAAAGATTTAAATGATATGAATAACAATATTTTATTTTGATCTTTAAACATTTATTGATTATATTGGTCTGATTTAAAAAAATTATTAAGTATAAATTTTATACATCTTTTAGTTATAAGGAATCATATTCTACAAAATATTCTTGATACTTCAACTATCAAATTTGATCGACTTGTGAAGTTTTCAATAGTTATATTTAGAATATTCGACATTTGCAGTCTTAGGCCAGTCAGTCTTGAGAAATCCTGGACATTGATTGGAATCATCTTTTGAATTGTCGATGAAGTGCTTTAAAATTGCACAGTTTTATTGAATATTGATCAAATATTTAAAAATTAGTTAGTTTTAGAAACTTACTTAAGTGAACGTTATCTCTTTTTATGCAAAATATTAGTGTCTGAAAATATCTTGTTAACTACGATTCACAGAGCAGAGGATCCAGGTAAGAGCTAAATCTTCCTTAATTTTAAAAGCATGTATAGATTCATGTTACATACTATGTAGTTATTTACTTCATTTAGACTTTACTTCATTTTTAAATTTAACACCATTAGAAAGCTAATTTTTTATCTATAATATGATGTAAAAATCATCTTTGTGCAATAATATTTTTGAAAGTTATAGTAAATAAATGTCGAAATTTCGCTTAATCTTTAATTAATTCTTGTTCTAATTAATAATTTTAAAAAATGGCTCCGGGGTGCACATTCCCGACCTCCGGGATATTTATGTACTAAATTTGGTAGCTGTAGGTCTAACGGTCTGGTCTGTAAAGCACCATCACACACATGTTGAGTTTTATTTTAAGTATAGATTTACTCTCATTACCAGATAACTTAAATATAAAAGTAAAGAATTTTATTTCAAATGTATCTTGAAACATGCTACATAATGTATATTATCTAAGCTTTGATAAAAAGCAATTTTGAATCCTCTTTAGTCTGATTCACCAATTAAATTTAAAGTTTGTAGTTGTTATAATTTGTTTTAATTTAATCATAAGTTTATAAAATTTGCAATTTTAAATTGTCTCCTGTAATAAATCAACAACATCAATCAATCATTATTATAAAATTGCCATTATTTTATTTTTACAGCTTCTTGATTCAGTTAAAGTTAAAGAGTTCCTGTCTGTGTCAGAACAAATGTAAGTATTTATTTAAATCTTTCAACTGCTCAGGAAATGTATTTGCAAACAAATGCTGTTGTCAATTCTATGTTTCATTGTATTTAAAAAAATATTGTTTTTATTTCAGGGGAAATACCAGAAATTATATAATTAAAATGGAATTTTTGGAACATTCAGTTTACAAAAAATATATGAATACTACTCCATCTAAGATACTATATTATATTGAGCATAATTTTGTGAAAAAACTTATAGATGCTTTAAAGAGAAAACTCCGCCAATCTGATAAAGCGAAGTCAGTACCTTTCATTATATTTTTCTTCCTTTTTTGTTACAAATAACTTAAATATTAATTTACAAAATTCTTAAATTTATTTTATTTGGATAATTTAATTATATTATGATGAGTTTATGTTGAAAACTTTTCTTTTTCCATTGTAAAAAAGGAGTGTAATTTTCATGAGTTTTTCATAACTAATTTATGATGTATCTATTCTTAATCACTTAAATTATTTTCATGATTTGAGAGCCTAATTATTGTGTTTTTAAATTAAAGTAAATCATTTATAAACATTAGGAAATAAACATTTCATGAAATCTATGAAAATTAAAAATGTTTGGAGCTCTTGATTGAAATCAAAATTGGTGCAAGATATTTTTCCATTGAAAATTCACTGAATATAGAAATTGCCTTGATGAGTGTCTTTTGCTCACAAAATTTATTTTTACCTTTAGCACTGGGGACAATTTCCTGATTGAAGGAACACATTTCTCTTTTATATAGAATTTCTAAATTATATGTTTCCCAATACTCTTGTCAAATGCATCAATATTACTGTTTCAAAATGCTCTTTTGCCAGGAGTAAAGGAGATAGTGTCAATTAACAATTTTATCTTCTTAACTGTGAATACTGAAATTCTTGTCACTTTGGCCACTATCTTAATAAAATTTGAAATTAATAATTTTTTTTCTAAATTTCTGCCTTTTTTCTCTTAAACAAACTAAACATCATGATAAATTATGTCATACATTTGTAATTGCAAAGTTTTTCCTCTTTTAAATCCAGTCATTTTATAATATATACATACCACAATATGATAATCAAAGTTGCACATTTTTTCTATGGGCTTAGAACAAAGATTGAAGAAATTGGGCTATAATTTTATCAAAGCATTTGAGGATTCGCTGAATTGCAGAATTAAACAAGACTTTGAACTGGTTCTGTCAGTGCCAAATGAAATAAAGTAGTTTTCTTCATCCCAAAATTATACTGGAATATCTCATTCCTCTACAGATCACCACCTAATTGTCTTTATCCTAGGATTTTTCTAATTGCTATTGTGAAATACTTATGTGTAAAATATCAAGGTTTATTTTGATCGTGTAAAATTATTCTCCCCCACTTTTGTCTTATACTCAATTGTTGATTTTCATTTCAGAACAATTTCTGTGATGAAAGAAAGCCAAAATACTATTTTTAAAACTGATAATAATAATAATAATGGAGATGAAGATTCTCCACCTCCAGTTGCTGAAGAACCAATGAAAGCAGATGATGGAGAGTCTTCAGAAGAGAGTGAAGGAGAAGGAGACACAACTTCTGCCAAATCTAAAAAGTGCCATGATCAGGAACAAGAGTATGAAGATCCTGAAGAGGAAGAAATGTTACCTGAATCTAGTAAGTGGGCTTTACCTAGTTTTTGAAATAACTTAAATAAATTATACAACCTCTTATTTGTATATTGTATAAATATTTCTTGCATTCTGAGTATCTTTTCTTTTCTAGAACAACTCTAGATATCACTAAACTAAAACTTATTACCAACATTATTTATTATTTTTTATATTTTTTTATCTCTTGAAAAAAATTTAATTCTGATTTTTGCTTAATGATTTTTTGTGAATAATCTTTCAGTTCAAAATAAAATTTATAATTGGCATTAGATCATGTAAAATTCAGCATTTTATTTGAGCACCATTTGTCTTATATAAAATTTTATTTAGGTGAAGAGAGTGATAATGAAGAAATTAAAGTTAAAGAAGAATTAAAAAGTGACAATGACGAAAGTGTTTCAAATGATTTTTTCGTTCCCAAAGAAATTGAAGAAAAATCCTCTGTGGATAAAGGTATTAGAATTAATGTAAGTGCCTTTTTTAAAATATTATTAGAAAATTCATTGAATACTATTAAGAAAGATAGTATATATAAATAGGAAATTTGTTTATACATAATAGTGTAAACTGTTTTTGCATTGATTATTATTTTACTTAAGAGCTGAATCATTCACTACCAGTTTTAAATTCTTGATTACTGTAACAAGATTAATGAATTAACAAGTAATATACAAAAAATTAATTTAATTCCTCATTATTTTCTTATATTATTTATATATATATTATATTATTTATGATAGGGTGTCGTGCTAGTAATCTCGAAGCTTGGCAACCAAATAGAAATTATTGGAAAAATTTAATTAATTAATATTTGAAAAGAAAACTGTATTAATATCAAGTGTCATCCACCACAAGTTTAAAAAAATGTATTTGAACTTGATTGGAGGAATAAAAAGTTTTTTATTAACGAATAAAAATTTAAACAAGGTTATATATATATATATATATATATATATATATATAAATTAGCAATATAAGAGAAAACGAAACTAATTACGGAAACTGAACCAAAAACTATTTCGGATTCGAACAAGACTAAAATTTAAACTCAAAATTTAAAAGGCAGTCATGGAATTTAGTGTGCGCGACTGTAGGAACCACCAAAACACTAATGAAACATATAAATTAGCAATATAAGAGAAAACGAAACTAATTATGGAAACTGAACCAAAAACTATTTCGGATTCGAACAAGACAAAATATAAATATTAGAATGATTGAAACAATTAATAAAGAGTCCGGTCTGAGGACTTTCTCAAGGGTCACCCTCAGACTGGGATTCAAACCAGGGATTTTTTCTGTGAAGAGTCTGACTTTCGTCAAGAAATTGACTCCTCGTGACCCGAAAATCCCAGAATATTGAGGTTTTGGAGATAGTATCACACAAAAAAACACATCAAATTTGAACAAAGTCACAGCAACCAATAAAACATGAAACTAAAAAAACAAATTTGTCAATACAAGAATATATAGAGACAACAAAATTAAAATTTTTACAAATCATATATTTTAAAATAGACTTTATAAAATAAGTAAAACTGAAAACCAAAAAATCACAGTAAATCTGACAGTCACAAGAATAAAATAAAATAAGAAAGTAGAAAAAACTCCAAAATTCGAATCCGAAATAGTTTTTGTTTGAGTTTCCGTAATTAGTTTCGTTTTCTTTTATATTGTTAATTTATATATATATATATATATATATATATATATATATATATATATAACCTTGTTCAAATTTCTAATGACACGTTACGCTTTATAAGGCTGCATGATCTCGCGATATATATCATGGACTAATGGCTCATTCACAGAATGAGGCTATATATATATATATATATAGGGAGAGTGTGAACTAATAGTAGGAATTGAAAAAATGGAAGAGCCACAAGTTTATTCAAACATATTGCCGTTTGATCCAACTTCCTGTTTTTTTACATTTGAAAATTTGCACTTGTGATTAAATCATGACATGCTGTGTACAAAATGAACAAATCCATTGAAAGACGAATATTTTCTTAGGCAAAAGGTTTAAAAAGAAGAGACATGTTACTCTTTATAAGGCTGCATGATCTTGTGATATATATCATGAACTAATGGCTCATTCACAGAATGAGGCTATTTAAATATGTTTAATAACAGAATATAATAAGAGAACAGATATTTGAATAAACTGTAGAAAAAGCCTGAGTTTCATTATAATAAAAAAAAAATATGATAATTATGAATTCACAGAAAAAGATCGGCCATTCGTTGGTGATTTAATGTGATTTTTTATGCAAACAGCACATACAAATGCTGTTTATCTTATTGTAAGTTAACATTCATAGTTTGACGCACTTTGGCGTTACATTTTTGGATTTTTAGTTATTCCATCTTTAATTAATATCAAAAAATGCATAAAAAGGGGATGAATTTATGTGGTGACAACTTAATAAGCCAGTAACAGCCAATAGACAGAGGCGTACGTTTTTGCCGAATGGTTAAGTTACTGGACTTCAAACCAGAACATCGCTGATGTCCGATCCGACATTCGACATTTATTCCTTGAAACATGAAATATCAATCAATAATATAATTCTTGTATGAAAACCCATATGATATTTCTTTTTAAAAAAACATCTTAATGGCAGTATTAATAACAGTGAAAAAAAAATTATATAGCTATTGTGTGAATATACAGCAAATTGGTTTGAGTCCTAGTTCATTAACTATATATATATATATATATATATATATATATATATATATATATATATA
>JAPMOQ010065716.1:380897-406497 GCA_026543055.1 Argiope trifasciata | reverse complement strand
ATATATATATATATATATATATATATATATATATATATATATATATAACAAGATTAGAATTGCAAATTAAATTATAATTTTGATTATCATTTATTTGATAGAGATTGAAAATATCCAGCTTCATTTTGGGATACTATTTCTATTAAAAATTTATGTTCCTTTATTTCTCTTTATTGGTTTGAAAAAAGCAAATCCTAATGAGAAGGTCCAAATAAATTGGCTTTAAAACAATAATAAACCCAATCTCTAAATAAAAAAATAAAAAATCTGCCTTTTAAGTGCCATAATCTTTCTTCAACTTTTGATTTGACTTTAAAGCTTATTCAACAACATAACTGCGGGAGAAATCAGCAACACAGTTGTGTATGATCGACATCTCCTAAAATACTCTGGAGTACTCACTTTAGGAGGTGTTGGTATGATAACCTGACTTGCCTTCAAATAAAATAGATTCACCCACCCAATCTACAATCGTTTTGTGATTGATTTAACTGCTAGTAAAATTTGCATGTATTTTCCTTGTTCATTTAATTTCCATTCAGATCTAATGATTATTTTTAAACTACAATTATTCTTGAACACTAATATTTGATTATCTACTAATTAATTGAACAATGTTTAAATTCTAACAGTTTCTTACTTTAAAGTCTGATATTTATCTTATTTCTTAATTCTTTTTTAATATTGAATAATTTTGTTTAATTTTTTGGCGTTAGACTCTATTTATATATGCAAGTGTCAGTGTTAAACCCTATTTTTGAGATTTAAGGACAAACATTTTTTTTAACTTTGAATATTTTAATTTGCTGATATCAAATTAAGAAACAGATTTTCTCATATCAGCTACATTTTTTTTCTTAGATACTTTTATGTAAATGATGAAATGTAGGTTATTACATGTTGCCTTTGGCAACAGTTTGAATTTTTGGGTTTTATGCTTGCTACCAATTTTTAAAAAATTACTCAAAGCTGTACATTTTCAGATTTCAAATATAAATGCAAGTACCAAATTTGATCACTCTAGGGCAGAGGTGTCCAAACTACGGCCCGCGGGCCAAACCCGGCCCGCCAAGTGATTTTATCCGGCCCGCGGAGGGTTTTAAAACATAATGATGTTTTCACCCAAACCTTTTCATTTTCATAAAGGTATATCGAAAAACTACGTGGCCTTAAATAATATCTTAAAATATCGTAAATACCTTAAAGTTCCAAGGGAAAAACAATTTAATTTGCGATTTATACTCTCAAATTAAAGTATTTCGAACAAAACTACAATTATTCGAAAGTCAAGTGACTGAATGTAATTTTACGCATTTTCCGTGCTGCGACGAATAAAAAAACTGAAGAACAATTGCATTTGCAATAAAGATCATCGCCAATTTAAAAGAAAAATTTCAAAAGCGATTTTCTGATTTGGACATGAATTCAAAAGAAATTCGGCTGTTCCAAAATCCATTTGATTGCAACGTTGCTGAAATTTCAAGCCAGCTTCAAATAGAAATTATTGATCTTCAAGCAAACGAACAAATCAAGGACAAATACAAGGAAGGAAACTTAATAGATTTTTATAAATATTTGGATGCAAAAGAGTTTTCAAATTTGAAGAAATTTGCTCGTAAATTCATTTCAATGTTTGGGACTACTTATGTGTGCGAACAAACTTTTTCTCGAATGAAGTATCTCGAATCAAAATATAGAGCAATTTATCTGATGATCATTTGCAGTCATTGCTTATGATTGGTGTAACAAATTTTGATCCCAACTATAAAGACATTCTTCAACAACAACAAAAAAACAGTTTCATCATTCGCATTAGAAGTTGCATGAAAATATTTCAATATATATAAAATAATTATATAATTATACTTTGTTTGTTTAGTATTTTGTATTTTCAAGTTACAATAAAATAGCATTAATTAATAGTATTTAATGCTACTTTACTCATAATGATATTTTTCAATTTGTATGTACATGTGGCCCGTATAACATGGATCTAATTTCGATCCGGCCCGTGCCACGAAAAGTTTGGACACCTCTGCTCTAGGGTAAATTGTCATGACTTATAGAGGGTCAACATTCCATACATTCATATTTATTATTAGCAGATATATGCCTCTTTAAGTAGTAAATAAATTTTTATGGGGATTTGATCTTTGCTTCTTTTTCTTTTTGCACTTACTCTGATTAAAAGGAGCCACATTTGTTTTCCTAACCTAACATTGCAACCAATTGACAAAATCTAGTAAACGTTCAAATATCATTCAGATGAGATGCTGTCTGATTTGGATATTTCATATTGTTTCACTGATTTTGAAAACTTTTAATTTTGATTGTGTAATGCATATTTTTTATACATGATTTGCACAAGTTGTCAAAAATAAATTTACACAACTTAAGGGGGGGTGCAAAAAACTTAGTTGTAAATTTTCATTCTCCCTAGTATGTTTTTGCCGAGTTATATAACTTTTGCTTTGATTGTGTTTTCTCCTTTATTATTGATACTGGCTAATAATTTCCTAAAATAAGCAATTACATTAATCTGTGACAATAAAATAATCAAATTTAACAATAAAAAAGAAGAAATTATGAAATATTTTTTTCTGGAGAGAAATATCTTAATGATATTCAAAAATTGCATATCTCTTCATAATATTCCCTTGTCAAAAAGTTTCTCTCTTCAGAATTTGAAATTTAAAAAAGAAAAAAAAAGTGTTGCATATTTATTTTATTCAATGAGTAACATATAAATTTTAGAATCAAATATAAATGAAAGTTCCACTTTTTTTATTCACATAGATTTTTTTTTCCTTCTTTTTTTCATTTGTATTTATTATTTGTTTCTAAAGCATTACTTATGATTATTTGTTTGTCGTTTAAAATATTTTAGATTTCTATTTAACGTGAATGCCTTTTTTTTTAATTGATATTTATTGAACTCATTGTCGAAAAATGGCTTAAAAGTTTTATAATATTTTAGCGTGTCGATTTCTTCAGTTGTACCAAAAAAGATCATCGCAATTTGATTATTTTTAGAAGCTATATTTTATTTCAAAATTAAATTCTAAAATATATGCTTATCATTTCTTTTCTAAATAGTACGTGAAAAACATTGATCCT
Source organism: Argiope trifasciata (assembly GCA_026543055.1). Classification (NCBI taxonomy): domain Eukaryota; kingdom Metazoa; phylum Arthropoda; class Arachnida; order Araneae; family Araneidae; genus Argiope; species Argiope trifasciata. The sequence goes on along the minus strand of JAPMOQ010065716.1, from coordinate 403,380 downwards.
TGGGTGTCCACTTATAACTATGATGCCAAACGTCAATACTGGTGTGAAATTTCTCTTCGGGTAAGTTCATTAATTTTAGTGCTCTTGTGTATCATATAAATTTATAATTGCTTTTTTGGGAGGGAGTAAAAGAAATATATAAAAACAAAAAAAAAATTATGAATGAAATGTAGAATCATTTGTGCAACCAATGATATTTTGCATCCTGCTCTCACTTTTAATACTTAACAGTTTTTCAATTTAAAACATTAGGACAAAAATACTAAAATCGTTCTGTTATTTATGTCAATAAATTTTAGTTCAAACTTAATTCATTTTTAATATTATTGAATAAAGGGAATTATATCCAATATGCAAGTTTCTAGATTTAATTAGTGTCTTTGAAAAAATAAAAATTAAAATATTGTAAGTAATAGCTATAAATAATTTTAATAAGATACTCTTTATAATGAAATATAATTTAACAATTTTAAGGTTAGATAATTCATTAGCTTTATTATTTTCTCTTTTAATTTTTTTAATTGTATTTAATATTTTGTAAATTGATAGGTAATTGATATTATCTAATTGTTTGTAGATATCATTAAAATATACTTTGTTTCTATTTATGTTCAGGTTTTAATTGAATCTTGAATATAATCTTTTATTATCTTTAGAATAGAATCTTTCATGTTCTAATCACTATGTATGATCTTTATTAATTCTGATTTATTATTTTTCCCTTTTTATTGGCTTTCCTAATTATATTTGGAAACAGATATGAATAATTTTCAAGGGGTGTCCAATGTAATTACATTTTCATTAACTGCAAAATATACTGGAGATTTTCTAATCCCTTTTGAAAACCTGTTTTACAAATAATATATGAAAATCCACCAAACTATAGTCAAATGATGTTAAATAATTAAATAATTTTTACATGTTTGTCTTACATATTTTTGTAAAGAATATCAAACTATTAACATATTATCTCATAACTTTATATTTTACTTTTCAGCTACCTCTTAATAACAATAAGATAGATATGAAATCTCTTCTTGAAGAAGAAATAAATAAAGCTAAAGTGCATTCTGTTCCTTTTATAAATGATGCCATTTTAGTTGAAAATCCTAATGCAAAAGATGGCTGCAATCTAATGCTAAAAACTGATGGGGTCAATTTCCTTGTAAGTATATTGTTCAAATATGAATTATATTAACTGTACTGGTTAATTTTCATAAATTTATATTCTTTATATGATTTAATTTAGTGCTATAAATAATATTAGGTGTTTAATAATAATAAACGTAGATGACTAATAGTTAACATGTATTGAAGTAAATGTCAAAGGCATAGCAAAGGCACTAATATATATATACATAAAGTAATATGCTAAAAAGCACATGAAAATTTCAAATAACAGTGTGAAAACTTTCACTTGTATTTATATTGAATTGGGAGAATGTATTATATTTTATTGTTCCTGTCAAATCAAATTACGAATCATATTAAATAGATTCGGCCATATTTACTAATACTTAAAGCAGTGTATAGGTTTATTTTGTGTGTAAGTTTTATGCTGCCTAGGCTTTTATATGTAAAAATGATTTTTGCTGATAAAATTTGCGTTTTAAAAAATATTAATTTGTGGTGAGGAATATTGCAACTTTTTATGCATTTAAAAATTTCTATAATTGAATTAGATGGAAAATTAATGTATTTGTTTATGTTTTCCTTCCTTTCTCATTTGTGCAATATCAGTTAATGCTTTTTACAATGTTTTATAATGTATATTTTTCTTTTGTAGGAAATTTTTAAATATGTTGATATCTTAGACATTAATAAAGTATACAGCAATAATATCCATGAAATTGCCAAAATATATGGTATAGAAGCTGCTGCTCAAGCCATAAGAAGGGTATTTTATTTATTTATTTATTATTATTATGTATTCTGTTATAAAGTTTTGGTATATCTTAATATTAAAGAAAAGTTATTTTGAACTGCTTATTTACATTTAAGTTTTTATTCAGTTTTATGAATAATCTAGACCTTTTTTATACTATAACAGTTAGAAATATCTTAATTCCACATGTAAGATCTTCTTTTGAAGTTATTATTCTATTCTGAAATTCTGCTTCAAAAAATTTCATCCCTCTTATCTAAATATATAATCTTTACATCCAAATTTCAAATTAAATTAATAGATTTGTGAGTTACACACAGGATGTATAGTGTAAAAGTCCTTAAAAACTGCTTTTTTCTGATGGTTATATTAAAGTTTCCATATACTGGCTACTGTGAATAGACAACCATGGACAAAATAACTTATTTACACAATTTTAAAATGTATTTAACATTGAAGACACAACACAAACAAAACTACACTCAACACTTAAAAGACCCAACATAATTCCCCTTCATAATGCAGTGATCTTTGCACATTCCCAACTAACTAGCTTCCAATCTAAAATTCCCTATGGGAATTTCATACTGATTCTAAGCATCTTGCAGTAGAAGTAGATGAATCTTACTGTCTTTATATTAGGGTCTTCAATAATTCTGGATTAGTAAAAAACAGAAAGATGCTATTCTTATAGAGTTTATAGATTTTCTAGACAAATTATTTTTACTTGATGTAGATAATTTTGGTTTCAGTGAAATGAGATTGGATGATTTTTTAAATATGTTATTTGAAGACTATAAATTTAAAAAAAATTTAAAAAGGAGATTTGGGTGTATGGTTCTAAAATATTAAAGTGTGAAATTTAAACGAAAAATATAATTTTTTTCACTATATGTATTTATGACAACAAAAAGCAGTCTGCGAAATCCACTCAATAAATATTATTAAAGAATTGAAAAGATTAGCAACATCAGCCCTTTCAAAATATCAACTATTTTGGGGAAACAAAGGGCAAGAAAAATATTTGTAATGATACAAAGCAAGGTAAAGTATGCTTCCTTGATCTTTTTACTGAAAAAAAATATATTAGCTATAGAAATCTCTGAAATTGAATATAATGTGATATACATTTTCAACATACCAGAAATTTTTCACTAGTAACAAATTCTTACGAGTTTCTAAAAGTTATTAGTGAATAAATGGAATCAGAAACTTTCCAAGTTAAAACAATCTTTTATTTATATAAACTTAATACAATTAGTATGAATTTTACATCCAGTTTTTAATTATTTACGTTTATAATCTTTTCTTTTCTATAAAAGAAATGAAATGTTAATGAAGTAAGGTTATGTTTTTTTCCCTTACTTTTATAAATTCCAGTGTAATAAAATAATTTTAGGTATGTAATAAAGGTGTTTTAATAAGAGTTTTCTAACAAAACTCATAAAAAGCGTTTTAAATAATTTCATTTCAATGTCAGTGAAAAATAATTCCTGTCAGTAGTATTTTATATATTTTTTTGTATAAAATTAGGCTAATTAACTAATACCTAAAGTTATTTCATTTAACTCATAATTCTATATTAGAAAAAAAACTTTATTAAAGTTAAATCTTATTTTCTAAAGGTCTTAAAAAGTACTTGTAAATTTTCAATATAAAATTAGTCTCCATATCTTGATTCAGGTTTTTATAATTTTTTAAGACTAAAAATATTTTCAATGCTAAAGTTGTATGTAATATTGCATTTAATCTGCATGAAATAATTAAGAGCTGTAAGAAATTCAGTAAATTTACCACACAGCTTAATTACAGATGATTCACTGATAGAAAGATCAACCTGCTTATAAAGCAACTCTATTTCTCCGTAACATCTTTGTGGGAAATTCAGATTAGATAATTATTTTTAAGAGAAAGGAATCCAACGCTCTCTAATGAGTACAACTTAAATTTATTTATATTTACCATTCTTAGGAAATTGTGAATGTATTTGCTGCCTATGGCATTCAAGTAGATCCACGCCATTTATCACTAATATCTGACTACATGACATGCAGTGGTCAATACCGACCTTGCAATAGAATAGGTATGGAAGGAAATGCATCGCCTCTTCAACAAATAACTTTTGAAACATCAAAGAATTTTCTAGCAGAGGCAATGGTTATGGGTAAGACATTTTTCTTTAATTATCTAAGTTGTCTTTTTGTAAATATTAAATAACAGGAAGAGAAAATAATGCTTTTTAAAAATTGAAAAATAATTTCACCTTTGATAACTACTGTTAATATATGTAAAACAGTGATGGAATCATATATATTGGAAAATATGATAGAAAATTTTTACTTCTGGTTTCTTCAATTCCATATGATCCCTCATATCTTAGGTCAATAGTTAATGAAGATATTTATTTGTTAAATATTTTGTTCCAATTCCAATAATGTTACTTCATTACATTTCTAATAAATTTCTCTTTTAATTAGTCTTTTTTAAATATCTGTAAGCATCAGAGCCATTACTAAATTTAAATTCCACTGTCATAACAGATGATAATGAGGCTCCATCTTTATCTCTCTTCTTACCTTATACATTTCTCTTTTTCCTATTTGAGAAGATGTGATCCTGGAACACTACCATGATGGTAGTTAGGCTCCTGGTATTTTTAAAATATGTATATACCAGGGCTCTAACAACAAACATTTTTTACATACTCTGTAAAAAATGTTTTGTCATATGCATTCTTTAGATTAACTTCCTTATTTTTTTAAATTCCCATCATTTTTTTAAAATTTCAGATATAAATTTTAATATTTTAAAAAATAATTAAAAAATTTAATTCAAAATGTTTAGCTAATTTCTCTCTCCGGAATCATAGCTTTTGTACATATTATTGAAGTTTGCTCAATGGAAACTTCATGAAGAAATATTTTATTTGAAGGGAATTAGTGCTTCAATTGTGGAATTTCTCTAAAATTATAAAATTTTCTTATCATATACATGAACAAATTATTTTTAATAATTCAAACTTTATATAATTTTTTAAATCTAATTTTCAGGTGTAAGGGATCGTCTGACGTCACCTTCTGCTAATATAATAGTGGGACAATTGCCTCCCGCAGGCACTGGTTGTTTTGATTTATTATGTGTCAGTGGAGCTTCATGATTTGTAAATTCAAATTATATGTAAATAAATTTTTGTTAAAAAAAATTGTTAGCATTTTAATTGTTACTCATCTTCAGGGCACTCACTAGAATTGTGAATCAGTAGCTAATTCTTAGTGATATAATTGTCATATATAAATTATTTTTGTCAATAAGCATACTTCTATAAAAACATGTTTGAAGTGTTATATAGTTTCTAAGTTCTATTGATTTTAGTAAATTATTCTGGACACTGTTATTTTTAAACAATGAGAAAAAACTTTTTCAGCAACTAAAGTTATTGAATTTTAGTGATCATTTCAATAATGGCCATGATATAGATATGCTAGTCAACCACAATTTCCTGAGGTGATTGTTACAGGATTGTATAACTGCATAAATTTTCAGTTATGTTTGTTGACTCGAGTATTGTAAAAAATAATTCAGAGCTGCAAGTTTTTACCTATCTCTAATGATTAGAAATTAGTGATTTGGTCAGTAAGACTGGGCACCTATATCTGGTTTTCACTTTCTGAAATTCAAAATTTCTGGATTTGTAGAATACATCAGCCTTTTTAATTAATTTATGCTATTTATAAACATCTTGATGCAATATATATAAGAGAAAACATAAAATGCTCATGAGAAATGATATTTTTAAAATAAGGCTTAGATTGTGAAAATTATGAATTCTTAATAAATAAAAATGCCTCTGAAGGTCAAAAAATCTATTTCAAATAAGTCAAAGGTCAAATATCCTGAAATTATTATGTTGACCGGCTGCTGTTTTTATCAAGTTGTTTAGAAACAGTGTTGATGTGAAATAAGTCTTTAGAAATAAAAAAAGAAGTTTGAAAGAATGATTAAAAAAAAACATCACTTAGGTGGTTTTTATTAACAAAAATTAGTTTTATATATATATATATATATATATATAATGATACTATCGTCAGTGACCATTTTGCTCGGCGGAAATATCTACCTTCCATACTATTAATATGGAAGGCATTTATTGAAAATTCCACTTTTTTGTTAAATGTGAATCTAATAGAATCTTCCTTATACCAATTATTGAGCTTCAAAGAGTATTCATGCTTTTAAAGGAAGTAAGTACTATTTTGGAATTTATATTAAAAGGAAATTATTTTTAATCTGAATTTTTACCTTCGATAAAGAGTGCGACTGAATAATTTGACTGAAGGATGAAATTATTTTGAATTTTTACAGGAGCTATAAAACAATTGCTACAGACTGTTTATCAAATTAAATTTTTATATTTTGAATATGCTATTTAAAATTATGCTAGCACATTATTCTTTTAAATCATGTGGTACAATCCTATTTAATTAAACATGATTAATTGAACTGGTTTACTGCAAATTAAAAAGTGTACATTTTCAATTAAACTTTTTAGGTAACTTGGTCTCTCAAAAGTTTTTTCAGCCAAATATATTTGTTTCAGATTTTGATAGCCATAAAACATATACTATTGTAAAAAAATTAAAACCCTTTGTTCATTGAACTACATACTTCTAACTATTCTGCCAATCCCTGTAAAATTGTAACTTTAAATTAAAATGGAAATGATTAAAATTCAGTTAATATGCAACTCTTTTTTTTCTGAAAACAATCAAGCTTTAAATTTAAATACAGAAAACAGGATCATTCGACAAGGAAATCTTATGTGCACTGCATAATAATTTGTGCGATATCTCAAAGAATTATTCAATAAATTTTTTCTGATTCATCATAAAATTCAGTTTTCAATCAAAGGGATTTCAAGGACTTGAATAATAATATTTTATTTTGTTCTGGCTAATAAATATACTTCAAAATACTATGAAATCAAAATAATGTACAGTCTTTTTTTGGTTTTAAGAAGTTATATTATGCAAAATATTCTTGATATTCCAATTTTTAAATAAATAAGATTTATTTAATTTTCTTCCATTATATCTGATAGTAATAAGGAGATATTTATATTATAATTTTAGAAAATTCTACTAATTTATGATTTTGTAAAATTTTTTGGGAATATTTCAAGTATTAATTGGCGATTTTTTTGGGTGGGGGGACTTTCGGTACAGTGGTCTAAAAATGCTAGTTTTTATGACTGTATATAGTTTTTAGACTATATATATAGTTTAGACTATTTTTATATTTTTTATAATCATATTTTTATTATTCATTCAGTTTTAATTGCAATACATTTCTTTTTATTTAAAACTATTCGCCTTTGGCTATTGCTCTTTAGATGGTTAGATTGCATGTCAATTTTATTTAATTTTTGTTAAAGCATGTAGATATAACTGCATATCTACGATTGTGCCAAGTTATCAGATAGCATTACCATGTTATTTTTATTGCGTCTTACATATGCTCTAATGTGTACATGAATCTCTTTAATAAAGATTATTCCCACACATTATGGTGCAATTAAATACATGTAACAGTTACATAACTCTTATCTTCTCTTTTGGATGTTAGATGGTGATGCCTGATAAGGCTATTCCTTATGCCATCCCATAATGCATTGCGCATGACAAGCGTAATCAGAATGAGATGTGATACAGTACTGTTAAGCTATGTGCGTGAATGTCTTGTCAAATCTTGCCTGTGTGTTTGTTCAGTGTATGAATGTGATTATTAAAGAAATGTTCCTGAAAATATATGTCTTGTAGCTTCCTGCACAGATCATAATATTCTACATTTCACCCCAAACATAAATATCCGGTTCATGTATCTTCTAAATTTCATGATACTGTAACCTCATTTTTAAGAGTATCTTAAACTACACAGATTGTAAACATAATCCTTATTCTTTAGCTTTCAACAATACGAAAAAACACGTGATCACATAAATGTTACATAATTACATGCTGAAGTTTTCATTGATGAAACAATGAACACTTCAACATTGTAATTTATCGTTGAAAATCCGGCAAAACATATATTTTTAAAAATTTTTTTAAATCTAATTAAAAAAACCCACGATTATTAAATCTGTACAGTCGCGGCCTTAGATATTATTATTTTTACTCTTCATAGTGAGCGAGATAATAATGATTCATAAAGAGAAAAAAATAATTAATAACTGTATTAAAATTAATTCTTTAGAAGAAATTTGCAATTAATTCAAAGAAAATGTATTCAACAAAATTACAAACATGTTTCAAGAAGTTAAATTGTTTCAGTACTTATTTTAAACTAGCCGCCTTTGGCGACCAGCTGGTTCGCCATGTGTAAAGCGTTCTAAAATTTTCAATTAAATCACATATTCATTAGCCTTGAAAAAATTCCGGGCATTGATTGACCTGAAATTAATATTTTCTTTAAGATGATGGACGGAAAGTTCTAAAAGTACACCTTTTCCTAATAATATTCTTTAATTTTATAAATCAGTCAGTTTTAAGCATCGGTTATGCTTCCAAAATATTAAAAAAAATTCGATGATGTTGCCAAAATATTAAATGTGTTTTTTAAAGAAAGCGAAAAAGGGAAAAAAATTATTAAATTAATGATACAGATATTGCAAACGATTACATAAATATGCCATTAAGTCGGGATTTCAATGCATATCCTGTCTAAATTCAATCAGGTTTACTGTAAATAAAGATGATTTATGGAATAAATGATTTGGATATTGCAAACGATTAAAGAAACCTTTGCTTTGCATTTATTTTTTAAAGAAAATATCACATTTTACGTTTCTTTTATTTTATCCAGTCACGTGCTGAAAGTTGTATTGCTTTAGATTTATTTGCGATGATAATTTTTTTTATTTGAACTTCCGGCATTCTTTTATTTTATCCAGTCACGTGATAAAAACATGGTTAAAATATTTCTTTAAAAATTCGTTAAAAATAGAAGCTTACATTATAAATTAAAAAAACTGATACCGTTAGAGAGCTAATTTTTTTATCTTCAAAATGATGTAAAAATTATGTTTGTGCGATCATATTTTCGGAAGTTATAGCGGAAAAACGTCGAAATTTTGCTTAAATTTTAATTAATTCAAATTCTAATTAAAAATTCGAAAAAAGGGCTCCGAGGTGCACATTCCGGACCTCCAAGGTATACATGTGCCAAATTTGGTAGCTGTAGGTCCAACGGTCTGGCCTGTAGAGCGCCAACACACACACACGCACACACACACACACATTCAGCTTTATTATAAGTATAGATGAAATTCAAATACAAGCACATTGTGATTTCTTCGTTTCGCTTATTACTTGTTTTGTTCTATACTTAGGAATAATCCTTTTTTCTTTCTTTTTTATTATTGGTCCTTTTCTCCTGTGTATACCAATCAAACATGAATTTTGTTAACCAATTTTCACATTGTACAGACCTTCAATAAAAAAATCATCGTATTAGTTTTGAAGGCACACAGATGGTTTAAGTCTAAATCCGTCGTTTAAAAATTTTAATAGAGAAAGAAGTAGAGAAAATAAGAAAAAAGATGAAAGAAAGAAATTAAAAAGTAGCTATACAAGCCGTTCTTATTTTATGTATACATTTTTTCTAATCGGCCTTCTGATGAAGGAATCTAACATTTGGAATTATAAATTGAAAGAAAAGCTGTTTTACAAAAAGATTTGTTCCTTCACTGATTAAAGTATAAAAAACGATAGGACGAATTTGAGTTGTGAGAAAATTAATGAAATATAGAAAAGTAATCTTTGGATTAAGCAAACCGTATTATTCCAGTTGAAAGTTTCATAAGAATAAATCGCTATTCCAAATGAGCTGCCATCTATTGGCATTTGCTCACAGCATTATAATGTATGTAAATAAAGTTATTTTTTATCTTTTTATCTCTCAAAGCATACAAGTAAATAAATAAAAGATATTATGATTTTAAATCAAATATTTATAATTACTCTGAGAATAGGAATAATTCAAAGAATTAATGTGCTAATCAACGAAATAAAAGTCGACATCAAACAGCTGTTTTTTCACAAATGCTCTTTTAGAAGTATTTCGGGAGCAAGCTTATTTCGAATTCACGTATGCCTCAAATTAGATTTCTGTCAGCATTCCGTTTTCTAACATTTACTTTTTAAATTGTAACTCATAATTTCATTCCCTCATGTTGTATTATTTGATGGCATTTAAAAAATTATATTTACATTCTAATAATTAATTTTTATTAAATAAATGTATTTCATTTCATAACAAATAGGTAATAGATACATTTCTGCATATGTGTAAAAAAAATCATAGTTTTATAGTTATTATTTTCGGTTTTAATGTACAAAAAAAATCTTATCAAACTGATACAATCGAACTCATGATCTCTCACTTCCCTTCTAACGAAAAAGAAACTTTGTTTAAATAAAAGGCAGACGATAAATGTTCCTTAAAAAAGAAAACTTTTTGAAATAATTAGAGGGAAAACTAATCTTCTACTATCATGTTTAAAAGGAGCAAAAGGCAGGACAGCGTCCGTGGTCAAGGAGTTGGGTTTGCAATGTCTCGAAGTAACCACTAGACCAAGCCTGCTCAAAGACGTCTGCGGATAAATGCTTTTTGTAGTTCACAAACTGATAAGATCCATTGCACATGTGCTGTCATCTAGTGTCTTTTGAGAAAAATATTTCAAGAAAATGACTGGTTTTATGAGAATTGTCTTGTTTTATTCACTAAACGTTATAAGTTTGTTTTCTAATTTTTGAAATAGTTCACAACACAAATACTAGAATTTTCAAGCTACATATATGATGGAAAAAAATCCTAATAAACTTGGAAAAGAATACTGTTTGAGAAAAGAAAATGAGAAAAAAACTGGTGTATTCCTTTTTTAATAGTAATTTTTTTTGTTTGCTATAATTCTTTAATAATTATTTCCGTAATCTGTATTGCTGTATAATTACTGATTGCGCATGATAATTATTTTCAATACTCTATAATTAATTTACGCTACAGAAAGATGTACTATGGAATATCTTTTTTATATTTTAAATAAAGACTTTGTGAATTTCAGTTCCAAATGATGAGAATTGTTAAGAATTGGCTAATAAGTTAAAATATTGCATTGATATTTTCTTAAACTTATTTTTAAAAAGTGTTATTTATATTTAAAAAATATTATCTTTGGTAAATAATAAGAAACAAGTTTTAAATTCAGTAAATAATAATATTATAAATAAATTCACTTGAATAATGGACATGAGAGTAGTATGAATAGCATAAATAAATTTTTTGTACGTTTACCATCAACAAAGTTAAAGTTTTTGATAATCAATATCAGAATTTCAATATAATTTTTCCCCCGTGCTAGGCATTATCATCAATCGACGAAAAACCGAAAATAATAGTCAATAATTTTGTCAATTAAATATTTTATTATTATTTATTACAGACTAGCCGCCTTTGGCGAACAGCTGGTTCGCCATGAGTAAAGCGTTCTAAAATTATCAATTAAATCACATATTCATTAGCCTTGAAGTAATTCCGGGCATTTATTGACCTGAAATTAGTATTTTCTTTAAGATGACGGACGGAAAGTTCTAAAAGTACACCTTTTCCAAATAATATTCTTTAATTTTATAAATGTCAGTTTTAACCATCGGTTATGCTTCCAAAATATTAAAAAAAAAATCGATAATATTGCCAAAATATTAAATATGTTTTTTTAAAGAAGGCGAGAAAGGGAAAAAAAAGTATTAAATTAATGATACAGATATTGAAAACGATTACATAAATATGCCATTAAGTCGGGATTTCAATGCATATCCTGTCAAAATTCAGTCAGGTTTACCGTAAATAAAGAAAATTTATTGAGTTAATGATACAGATATTGCAAACTATTGTAGAAACCTTTGCTTTGCATTTATTTTTCAAAGAAAATATCACATTTTATATTTCTTTTATTTTATCCAGTCACGTGCTAAAAAAACATGGTTAAAATATTTCTTTAAAAATTCGTTAAAAATAGAAGCTTAAGTAATACATTAAAACACTGATACCAATAGAAGGCTAATTTTTTAATCTTTAAATTGATGTAAAAATCATGTTTGTGCGATGATATTTTCGGAAGTTATAGTGGAAAAACGTCTTAATTTCGCTTAAATTTTAATTAATTCAAATTCTAATTAAAAATTCGAAAAAGGGCTCAAAGGTGCACATTCCGGACCTCCAAGGTATACATGTACCAAATTTGGTATCTGTAGGTTCGACGGTCTGGCCTGTAAAGCGCCAACACACACACACACATTGAGCTTTATTATAAGTATAGATTATTTTAAACTGATATATATCAATGAAACATTGTTTAACCATGAACTAACAAAATAAATACCATCAAGTATTTAATTTATTTTTTTAAATATTTATTTTATACATTCGCTATATCAGATTTGAAAAAGTGGCATAAACGTGCCAACTTTTTTCCTCAATTGTCCTCTTCTGATTTCATAGCATGTGTCCTAAACTGAAGGGTGAACACTCTATGCATGTCATATCCTTCTGTATTTATATTCTTGATATTATCATAATTTATAATTTTATTTCTCTCTATCAAAAAAATTATTCTGATTCTCCAAAATAAGAAGTGAAAATCAGATCTTTCCACTCACAGAATTAGTAGCTTGGTTCAGTAATTAATTTATGCTTTGATTTTTCTGTCAGTTACATTTTCTCACGACTCCTTTTCGTATTTTATTACAGTTTCAGCGGCTGGGCAAAGAAGCTTCTATAAATCGATTCCTAAAGAAGCTATAGCTAAGATTCTTGAATATTCAGTATCCTTCATTTTTTGTCACTAAAATCGCCAAATGGTCTCTGCGGTTTTCTCCCAAGCAGACCATTGAATCGCATCCATGTAGGAATTGGGTGGGACAGAATGCCCATCCAACCACATTTAGTTCAGTGTCTAGGGTCACTGAATGAAGAAAAAAGAAGCTTTTGAATATGAAAGAAATTTATTTACAGTAAAGAAAAAGACATTTACAATTACGACAGGACTATTTACAACAGAGAAAAAAAAGAAAAAGAGGAATTACTTATAGATGCCGCCAAGAGTAGTTTCAGGGCGAAACTACATTACGTTTTTTAAAGATACATGATCGGAACGATACGAACCCTCTCTGGTCCCTGTCTGGCGAGCGAATGTGCAGTTCGCTTTTTCTCGAATTCTTACATCACGCGTTTTGGACTATGGTTCAGCCATATCTAGTTATACCCGTAGCGACATCTATTGCAACAAATTGGAAAAAATATTTAGCAGCAAAACTAAATATTTAACAGTAATGGCCGCTGATTAAATCTCTACATCCATTACAATATCTATAAAATTATCTTCTTTCCTATGAGATTTGCTACACAAGGAAGTTCAATGAACTAACTATATGAATATATAAATGTAAAACACATATTTTCGAAACATAGTCGTGACTGAAGAGAGGTAAACACTTTGAATTTTCAAATTTATCTTTTTTCCGTTTCGGGAAGCATAATATATGTATGAGCAAGAAGCGACGGGATACATCAATCTGCAACACGACACAAGTGGGAAACAAATATTTCCCCCAATGATTATATACTATGAGATTCTGAGAGGGATTTAGTTACATGTGTTGATTTAGGTAAGGAGAAATAAGTCTTTTTTTAAAAGAATTTGTTATGGTTGACAGAATTTTATTCCTTCACGGGGAGAGTAGGTGATTTGGTTGGTTGATTTTTATTGGAACAAGAGTCATTCTTGACTATACTGCGCCAAGACTCTATCCCAGTTAACGGTACGCTCTTTTTTGGCGCCATTTCTCGGGCGATATTTATTTTCTCCTTGGCAACTTCACCCTTTCTCTCTCGTTAAAATATGGTAACCTCGTAATTTGCGATGTGATGTCATGATGATGTAATTCTAGTTTCATCCAATTATATTCAAAGTTGTAGGAAGTAAGTTTGAATTTCGAAACTTTCATTGTTTCATCCAATTAGTTTGAATTTCAAAACTTTCATCTGTTCATCCAATTATATTCAAAGTTGTAGGAAGTAAGTTTGAATTTCAAAACTTTCATCTAAATTTCAAACTGTTTCAATCTGTGGTGTGGTAAAGTTCTGCATATCTTCAATCGTATTTATTTCAAAATTTTTATTTGTTTAATTTTATAGTATTTAAATTTTTGTAATTTCTGCAAAAGGAGAGAATTAAAAAGTAAGTGTTTATGCCTTTGTTGATTTTATGAAAGTGCTTTTTGTCTTTCTAAAATTTTTGTAATTAATTGTTGTTTTGTTATATTTTCTTGTTTTTGGTGACTATTTTCAGAGCACGACTCCATAGAATTCACGCTCAGTTTCTAGGTCTAACACGAAGATACATTGACCGCTCGCCATCGGAACATCGTCGGCGTCACGTTTTCCGATGTTGCGATGGCAAACGGTCGGTGTCCACCGTTAACGGTCTGCGTGTTAGGCTTAGGTACTTGGCGTGTGCTTCGCAGAGTCGTGTTTCGCCAATAGCCGCCAAAAACAAGATGGCGGACAAGGAACGTACCGTTTATTGGGAATTAACCCTGCGCCAAACGTATGATGGATAAACAAGATCGTGGTGTTAATATATAAAGTTATTTTGTATAAAAGGTGTTAAAATTCTAAAAACATAGAATTTTTTAAATTAATTGATAAAGAAAACTTCTAAAGAAAACTTTCTTATATTGCTAAACTGTAGATGCAAAATAAATCTAAATCATAAAATCTAAAGCATCTATAATAAGCGGAGAGCAGGAATAGCTGATATAAGCAATTTTACAAAGCTTCTGTAGCATTAATTAAATAAAAAAGTTGATATTGGATCTGGAAATAAGAGAATAATTTAGATTGAAATCAGTAGGAATTAAATTAAGATAAAAATTAGGAAATTAATTAGGATTTAATGAAAACTGAGAGATATCATTACATTTATTACCTCTTTATTATTTTTCATAGAAAAAAAAAGCGATATCGATTGCAAGAGAATGATACTACCATTTTGTGAAGCAGAAAGGTTATGAAAACTAACTAAGCAAACATCATTTATTAAACAGGAATATTATCACTTAAAAAAGCAGACACAGCGAAAATACATCTTAATAAAATAATAAAAATTACTTACTTATGAATATAATATTTTAGTCGCATTTCTTATAATTAAAAGAAACAAACAAGACAATTTACCGTTAGTGACTTAAATTGCAGACCGCAGTTTAATCGCCTCTAGTATAAAAAAAGTTTCACTAAAAAATACAGTAGTAAAGAAATGTATTTCATTAGTTAAGTAATTAAATTAAATTGCAATAACTTATATATGCTCTATTTTAATAAAAATAATCTCTCTAGCTATAAAAATGTTACTAATAATTTCAAAGTTAAAAAAGTGTTTATAATGAGCTTTCCAAGAAATGCTAATGATTATCACATTAATTTTAAAGTGATATTGATATAATAAATCATCTAAACTTGGCCGAACGCTGATGCTGTCCTGCTTTTCTCTAACTTGATTTTTTTTTCCTTTTGATTATTCATTATTAATCAAAATTCAGATGTTTTCTACACCTTTAAATAACCCTTAAAAATGTTCATTAAATAAAGTGTGATAAGTTATAGATAAGTTTGAAATAAAAGATTACAAGCAAAAATGCATACACGTATTTTTTTTTCTGTCATAGATTTATTTATTTAAAAATCTACAAGACAGAAACATAATACACATTTTTTAAAAAATAAACAGAGCATTTAATGCTCTGTTTATTATTACTGTATTACATGTTTTATTACTGTAATTATTTACTATATTAGATGTTTTTTGTTTTATTTTATGATATTCATTCAATGTAGATTTAGCATTTTAAAATGCATTTCAAAAATGTTCTGCTTTAAAAACATATTGCTCGACATTATGTTTTTATTGGTGATAAAAAACTGTTTAGTATCTAGAATTTTTCTGTTGAATGAAATTGATTTTATCTTTTACTTTGACCTTCTCGTCATGCTATGTTTACATTCTTTCAAAATGTCTATAATAATAAATAATTTTTGAGTTATTTTTATTAAATTATTACATTGAAAAAACCATCTGATTATATTTTTTTGAATAATTGCTCATATGTATTTCATTTTTTTTGTAATATATAAATAAAAATTGTAATATATCTTTTATATTGTATAATTTGAAATTGTAATAATAATTTATTCAGTATATACAAATGTGAGTTTCATGTTCTCTCCACTGAGGAAATTGTTAACTTCAAAATCTCAATATTAATAAAAATAATTACATAAGAAAAAAATGTTGTAATATTATTAGTAAGTTTAAAAATTTTAATTTATTCAAGAGTAATAGTTATTTAAAAGAAACCATATTCATAAAATTCAAAATTCAATGACATTTAAATAATATATACCAAAAAATATATATATAACTTTTCGGAAAAAAAAAAACTGCCATAGCCATTTGCCAAAATGTATCCTTTGAAGAAAAAAAAAAAGATATTGGGAAGGAAAGAATAAAACGATATCAAACTAATTTAAAAGTGATATTAATTAATGATGCAAAACAATAATTACATTGAAAATATTAATTAAAATCTAATATAATAAGTAAACTTACATTACTACCAAAATTTGTAGGTCATAATTCAAAATATTAATTTCTTTTTTTTTTAAATATCAAAAGATTTTTACAATTATTCAAAGAGCGCATCATTTAATTTCAGTGCTAATCTGTCGGATGTGTGCATTCAATAATCAACATTATAGGCAGACATCCCCACATGCGCAGAACGGTTGAAAACAGAGCACAAAACGGTTTGTTTGATACATGACACGTGACCGTGAATTACCCCATTAACATGAAGACTATTGAGCAAAAATTCCAAATTTCTGTAATGCAACTGGGTCACGTTTCGATAACAGATTCGACAAGTACTATCACACCAGTCGACAAGGAACCTTATAAAATCGGGGTTTGAATCAGAAACCAACTATTTTCGAAAGTCAGATCTTTCTAATCGCAGGCGTTGAACAGGCAGAGCAATATGAGATGGTGCGCCATCTTGCGTAAAGGTAACTTTTTTGGAGTGATTGTCACGCTTGCAGTTCAGGAATAATGTTGTTCTGTAAAGTTGGGTTCAGACGAGGCTTATTATTGTCCGCAATAGAAGATCCCGCCTACTTTTGTAAAATCACGTGACCGCAACGGGACAATGGCAAATGATTGTCCCATCGGGACAAACATTGTCCGCGTTGTCTCAAGTGTTCACACGGGGACAATGCCGGGACAACAGCAGAGAGACAATGTTTGCGGACAATAAAAAGCCTCGTGTGAACCCACCTTTACAGTGCTGATCAGTGACAGAAACTGCTTTGAAACCCGTCTGTGTGACTTCCTCGAAAAAAATGGACCAATTATGAAACTAGCAGTGAAGCCACACCAGACTGTCGATTTAGGCTGTTGCAAGGGTACCTCAAAATAATATATAAAACTACCTCAAAAATGTATGTGGATTTTATGTGATCCACACTCGACAATTGTGGGTGTTAACAGCACCAGAGAGTGTGAAATGTGCTTCATCTGTCCAAAGCATAATGTGGTCAGTCGTGATACCCTTCCACCTTATTAAATACCAAATTCGCAAAATCTTGAAGAGAGTCGCAGTCAGGAGGTTTCAGTTCTTGATTCTGTTGCAACTTGTAGGGATACCGTTTCAGAGTTATCCGCAGTGCTCTTCATACCTACAACACTCCTGTCTTCCTCGAACTTTTCGAGCACTGCTCTCCTCATATTAAGAAACCGTCGTCATGGATTGCAACGTCTGATCCACTGCCGTGGCAACAGCAGTGGCTGCTGAATGGCGTCCTCTTCTTGGACGTGACGTTAAAGAACCTGTAGTTTCAAATTTCTTCATCATTTGTTCAATACAGAAAATGTTATTGGTCCTTTATTATTTCTCATACCCTTCATGTAGCGCTATGCTGGCAATGCAGCAGTGACCTTTCCGAATTCTTAAAACACAGTTTAATTACGAGGGTTTAATCAACTATGGACAGTATTCGATGCATATAAGCTTCGATTATCTGTCTTTTATTTAATACTAGCCGCCTTTGGCGACCAGCTGGTTCGCCAATTCGTACTAAAATTTTCAATTAAATCACATATTCTTTAGCCTTGAAGTAATTCCGGGCATGTATTGGCCTGAAATAAATATTTTCTTTAACATGATGGACGGAAAGTTCTAAAAGTACACCTTTTCCTAATAATATTCTTTAATTTTATAAATCAGTCAGTTTGAAATATCAGTTATGCTTCCAAAATATTAAAAAATAATTTCGATGATGTTGCCAAAATATTAAATATGTTTTTTTAAAGAAAGCGAGAAAGGGAAAAAAGTATTAAATTAATGATACAGATATTGCAAACGATTACATAAATATGCCATTAAGTCGGGATTTCAATGCATATCCTGTCTAAATTCAATCAGGTTTACCGTAAATAAAGAAGATTTATTGAGTTAATGATATATGTATTGCAAACGATTGTAGAAACCTTTGCTTTGCATTTATTTTTTAAAGAAAATATCACATTTTATATTTATTTTATTTTATCCAGTCACGTGCTGAAAGTTGCATTTCTGTAGATTTATTTCGCGATGATAATTTTTTTTTTGTTTGAACTTCCGGCATTCTTTTATTTTAAGCCGTCACGTGATAAAAACATGGTTAAAATATTTCTTTAAAAATTCGTTAAAAATAGACGCGAACGTTATAAATTTAAAACACTGATACCGTTAGAAAGCTAATTTTTTAATCTTTAAATTGATATAAAGATCATACTTGTGCAATAATATTTTCGGAAGTTATTGCGGAAAAACGTCGAAATTTCGCTTAAATTTTAATTAATTCAAATTCTAATTAAAAATTCGAAAAAAGGGCTCCGAGGTGCACATTCCGGACCTCCAAGGTATACATGTACCAAATTTGGTAGCTGTAGGTCCAACGGTCTGGCCTGTAGAGCGCCAACACACACACACGCACACACACACACACACACACATTGAGCTTTATTATAAGTATAGATTAGTTTCATTAACTGTATTATTAACTTTAACCTAGTAACTGTTGTTATTGTAACCTAATAATTGATTTGTTTGGAGCATGATTTTGATTTGAGTTTCGGTTTGTGTTCTGAAAAATAAACGCAATGGATGCAAAAAACGCCTACTTATTTCATCTTGAGCTTTCAGCTATATTTTAAAGTCCTTCTGGTTTTTTTAAAGTTATTCTCTGCTCAGTAAGTACAGTTCATAGATGCGGTGATAGCGCAAAAGAGTATTGCATTGTGGTAATACAACATTTTTTGGTACCCTCGGCGAGACTGTGTTTACAATAGTTACTGGTATGGCAGATCTTCAACAGAGTCAGCGACAATGGGGGGCAGGGTTGAAGGGTGTCCCCCACCTTCAACAAGAAGTTGAGAATTTTGTCGGCAAAAATCTTATTACTTCGGAACGCAGGTGTTACTAATTTAGAATTAATGAATATAATAATTTAAAACCGAACTTAGAATTAAAATATTATAAGCAATCGAAGTATTGGAGGAAGGATTTAGGTTGGTAGAATGACAATGTTCGACAAATAACCGACAAGGCGGTTGATGAATATATTTTCTAATAATTCTCCATGAGTTTATTGAAAAATTAATGCAAAATTAGATCTACTGATTTTCAAATATAAAATGGAACTGTCACATGTTCAATCCATAGTTTGCATGACATTTGGCATTATAACCGAAGAGGTGAAATGAGTCGGTCGTATTTAGCCGACTATTCTTAGTCGGGCGACTAAAATGTCGGAGCGGCGGATGCTAAATTGAGAGGTAATCGGACATTGATTTTAATTGTCAGATATTCAAACTATAGTTTCCATCACGTTCGGCAGGAAAGCCCACGAAACGAAAAAATGAATAAGATAACCCATTTGCAAACGTTATTATTAGTAGTAGCATTTTTACCTAAGAAATCAATGCGATGGACTTCAGTAACGTTTGTGCGATATTTGACAATACAAGCGATAAAATGGCAGTGAATTAGATGTCATATTTTGACAACTAGTTTTCACTGGTCGAGTAAGATGTATATATATATATATATATATATATATATATATATATATATGACAGATTTCGGTGAAATTCTGGCGATCGTTTGTTGAACAAACGATGAAACTATCGTAAACGTAAGATGAAACCTCATGCTCACCATTTGGTGTAATAACCGACACACACACTCACACTCATACGTACTCAATATTCGATCTAAGTATTACTACACTTTTTCAATCAATTAATGCCTCAGCTTTTCATAAACAACCTTTAATATTATAACTATGCAAAATGGAGCATTATTCCCCCCCCCCTTTTTGACAATATTAGTTTACAATATATCTGAAGGAGAAAAATATTTAACAATTACGCTTACTTAAAAATAAGGGAGCGAAAATTTAATACTGTTTTTGAATAAAATGTAGTCATTTTTTAAATGTAAATATGCATAATAGCATGTTAAAGACTCCATTTTTTTACAACCGCATTTTACATATCTTACATTTATAAACGAAATAATTTTAATATTTGCAAGATATTAAAGTTATAAAGTTTTATCTCTACATTTTGAAAAACAGTAACATTCCCGTAAATTTCCACATTTTATGTTGTTATCGCGAGCGCGTTCGGAAGATATCTTAATGCCGTTACTTTGATTACAATTCTTATTTAAAGATTATCCTGATTATCGAATAGGTAGAGTAGGCTACTGCCTAAGGTTCCTTACAACTGCAGGGGTATCCAAGATTTTTTTTAAACTTTAGTTTTTGTGATGCAAAGACATTTCATAGGGATGTTCTACTTGAACATATTCTAAGTAAAATCAACATTCATTTAAATTACAGAATATATATATATATTTATACACTGATAGGAAATAAATCCCAACACTAGGAAGGAGCTGTGCTAGATAAACGATATTTGGTAGGCGTGTTTATACATCTAAAAGATGACGTCGATTCAAATTTCGAGCTACGCGCGTAAGTGTGGCGCTAGTAGCGACACTATGAACATGCAAATGAGGTTTGCTTTAAATAAGCGCTGTAAGGTTCGTGATCGTTATTTACAGTTGAGATTTGACGTAGTGGGTTAATGTTAGTCAAGGATGCCTCTGAGAAGACGAAGAAGCCATTATCAACAACTCAGTGAGCTTGAACGAGGTCGTGTTGTAGATCTACGAGAAGGTGGGTTTTCTTTCCGCGATATTGCTGAAAGACTTGGCAGGAATGCATCCACTGTGCATGAGTATTGGTGGCAGTGGTCAAGGGAAGGTACTGCCTCAAGAAGACCAGGTTCAGGGTGACCACGTGGTAATACTGAGAGGGAAGACCGTCGTATTTGGCGTATGGCTGTGGCTAATCGTACTGCGTCTGCAACTGAAATTCGAGCTGCAGTTGGCACCACAGTGACACAATGAACTGTTACAAATCGGTTACTTCAAGGACAGCTCTGTGCCAGACGCCCTGTACAGCGCATTCCACTGACTCCAAACCACTGCCGTTTGCGACGTGAGTTGTGTCAAGCTAGAGCTCATTGGAGGACGGAGTGGAGATCTGTTGTGTTTTCTGATGAAAGCCGGTTCTGCCTTGGACGCAGTAATAGCCGTTTGTTGGTTAGAAGGAGGCCAGGTGAACGCCTGCTTGTGACCTCTCTGCGGCCTAGACACACAGGGCATACTCCTGGAGTTATGGTTTGGGGAGTAATTTTGTATGACAGTAGGAGCACTCTCGTGGTTATCCCACGCACCCTGACTGTAAATTTGTACGTCAGTCTAGTGATACAACCTGTTGTGCTACTATTCATGAACAGCATTCAAGGGGGTGTTTTCCAACAGGATAAAGCTCGCCCTCATACCGCTGTTGTAACCCAACATGCTCTACAGAGTGTCGACATGTTGCCTTGGCCTGCTAGATCACCAGATCTTTCTCCAATCGAGCACGTATGGGACATCATTGGACGACAACTCCAGCGTCATCCACAACCAGCATTAACCGTCCCTGCATTGACCGCCCAAGTGCAACAGGCATGGAACTCCATCCCACAAACTGATATCCGACACCTGTACGACACAATGCATGCACGTTTGCATGCTTGCATTCAAAATTCTAGCGATTACACCGGTTACTAATGTACCAATATTTCACATTTGAAATGGCTCTTCTCGCCAATGGCTCTACCTGTGATCTTGAAACTTTAATCTATCTTATACTATAATACGAGGAATGGTTGCCAAGTCGAAAATCGCCCCAGAATTAATAAACTCCGGTAAACTTGGGGGTCTTGGGTTTTTGGCCACGAGGAATCGATTGGCGCCGGTTTTGAAGCGCTACGGTCGAGCAGTTCGGAGTTACAGATAGGATATTTTCAAACTTTATTAGTTCGCC
>JAPMOQ010065716.1:323454-370897 GCA_026543055.1 Argiope trifasciata | reverse complement strand
CCCCCCCCAACGGCAGTCCTGCTTCGATTCCATTGCTAATAACTCAATTCAGGATAGTTGAAAGGAAACTAAAAACGCATTTGACACCGCAATCACTGTAAAATTATCAATTTCAAATTAAAGTATCCAGTATCTCACCAGTATTTCATCTTTTAACATATAATAAGAGGAAAAAGAATAACTCAAAGTTATAATGTCAAATGTAAATAAAAGATCTGTTTCATATTTGGCGGAGAACGGTAATGTCAAGCTCATCTACTAAAGCGTTGTGGATGAAGCTTTAAATGCCATGAGGATAAGTACATGACACCTGATTTTTTCGTCACATAAATTGACCCCATTAAAGGGTTGTAGATCAAAATAAACCAACTTCAAATATATTCTTTCTTTTGTTGCCATTCAAAGATGCATTTTCATCTAGAAACAAAAAGAACTTTTACTTTGACTTGCCCGGTTTTTTCGTATTTCACTCAAGTAAACAATCCACGGTCGTCTGCTGTGAGAGAGGATATTGTTATCATTTTCTGTGTGTGTTACTCTCTTCCTTTTTGATGTAGCTGTACATTCTGATTACGCATTTTCGGTTCGTAGTTTCGTTTGTTAGTCATGGATAGATACATCAATTGGTTTTATTCTATTCGTGGTAAGTAATGGAAAATTTTGGGTCTTGGGTTATTAATATTTTAGCTAAGGTTACAAAATTGTATCAAATTAGAAATTGTGTAATTAGCTTGTATTTTATTACTTTCATTATGTCTGTTTATTAAAATTGCCTTTTAACTTTTGAATAGCAAGAAGTAATATGTATAATGAATAATTCTTCAACTTTTCCCCTTCTATGTTTGGCAATATGCTTACTATGATAATTAATAAAAATGTTTTTTTTTTTCGTGCAAGATATTGTATGTTACACAAGAACTTAATGAAAGCTTCAGACTTTCAGATTTCTAGAAAAAATGGTTCAAGTAATCTGATAAATTGAATTTTTATCTAATGTGCATATTTTACACATGCAATATGAAATAAAAATATTGTGCCTGTGATTTACCAGTGCAGAAATATTTTGGTAATATGATCTTTCTCATTTCTATATTATATATATATATATAATACACACACATCTGAAGCTCTTACAGTCATTATAATTTTCTTAGTCTTTATATTGGAACATTTTGAAATTAGTTTTTTGGATTATTTTAATGTCGTCGTATTTTCGATAAATTTATTGATTATAGAATTTTAAAAATATATACATATTTAAAATGGTATTTCATTAATTATGATTCAATAAATTTGAATTTATGTATAATTAAGTCAAAAAAGACATATTAAATTTACACATTAAAATTTATTCCAATGAATTTCTTTTTGTAGAGGATCTGAAAGATATTATTTAACACTTAAGATTATTTGTAATCAATAAGGTGAAAGTGACTGTTAACAGAAAATGTTATTTAAGATCCTTGCTAAAGTTTGCTGTTTCATTCATTTGACATTATCAGAAATACCTGATAATGCTAAGTGATTGATAACTACCAAAAATGCAAACATTATCAATAAAGGAAAAACCAACTTAGCAACTTGTATAATAATTTTTGAATTATTAAATTTTGTATTTTTTTAATGCTGCATTTTTTTTACATGCATATATTTGGTGTTTAATTGGTCATTTTTTATTCTGCGTGCTTCTTACAAGAAAGTTTTTTAAATGGTCTTGTGTAGCAAGAGCTTAAATATAAAGTTTAATTTAGTCTTTAAATTCATTTTCTTAATGCATGGATTTTTATTTTTATGAATTATTTTCAGAATAATAATGTATTTGGAGTAAAATATGTTTTTAAATGTAAATATGAATTTTTTTCTAGAGAGATTATATAAATTAAGGAATGGATGACAACATTACTTTTAAAACTATAAAAGGTCTATCATTTGGTATTTTATCTACTGAAGATATTAAAAAAATTAGTGTCTTAGAAATCACAAATGTAGATATTTTGGATTGTCTTGACAATGCTGCTACCGGTGGGCTCTATGATCTTCGACTAGGTAAATTTTTTTCTAATCAATTGTTTTTTTACTAAAATGTTAATATTTATTTTGTACAAAATAAAAAGTCTATTTCAATAAATTCCAAAAAAATTTACAATATATAATGCTATTAAATGAATTATTATGATTATTGAATATATAATGCATGTCAGATTATCTTGATTCTGACATTATGTAATTATAAAATAAAGTTTTCAATTTGATTTTCATTATGTATTTGTTTAATCCAAATTTCTGTTGGAAATGAATATAAGAATATTTATTATTATAATATGAAATTAATAATAGAATCAGACTTAGTCATATGATGACTTTTAAAAAAACAAATAAGATATTTTATAGATGTCTTGTAAAAATCCAAGAAATATGAAGGAAGATTAGACATTTTTTAATATATAATACAACTTGATTGATTAAACTCAGGGAAGAAGAATATTAAATTGTTATTCAAATTTTTATACTTACTCAGTAATAATGATCTCCATGAATAAAGAAAAAAGCTGACATTCTTCAATCATTAAGTAATTTTTAAGCTATGTTTGTTAATTCTCTTGACTTATATATGTTCAAATCTATTAATATGAAAGATAACATTTAAGTTGTTAATTAATAAATAGATAAAGCCTATTATTTGAAAAATTTGTAAGCATAAAATTTTTATTAAGTCATTAAAATGATTTTTTTAAAAAATCTTACATTTAGGCCTTTTTTTTAGAAAAATTGAACAGATGTAAGATAGATCTATATAGCAAGAACACTACATTAGTCCAATTCAATGGGGTTTTTAAGCATTGTATTTCCTTTTTAAAAAATATGTCAAATCGGTACTAGTTTTTCCATTTAGCAGGTTTAACCAGTTTTGTTTATCTCAACATAAGCCTTGTTTTCTGCTTCTAAGTTATACTAAATTTACCGTTTTGTATAAAGAAACTCTAAAAGTATTTAATTTATTTTCTATTAAGGAAATTGTATTGATATAATAATGGATAATACTTTAAAATTATTAGTCATAATTTTGTAAAAAATAATTTTTACAAATTTTTTTAAATAATTATATTAGTAAGTCTTGAAAAATAGTGATTTTTAGAAATATTTTGCATTCTTAAAAAATAATAAATTTGTACATTGGTATAAAAAGTTGCTGTATTATCTGAGAGATAAAGGGAATAAACATTACAGATCAAATTATTTATATGATTTGAATTTAAAGCTGTGTAGAAATAAATTGTATCAATGAGATATATATACTCATTTTTTCCATGTAAATTGGTTATTATATCAATTTTAAGTATATGTTCTTTTAAATGGATTTTCTAATGAACTGGATACAAAAATTGCATTGTTAATGCATCTTTTTTTTTTTTTGTTATAAGCATATGAATCATAACAGGTTCCCTCCCCCATTTTTGTACTTTATAGGCCCTAATGACCGAGATGATGTGTGCCAGACTTGTGGACTTGGTGACATGTTTTGTGCTGGTCATTCAGGTCACATAAGTCTTCCAGTTACAGTGTATAATCCTTTTTTCTTCCATTATTTGTATCAGGTAAATTCATATAATCAGTCTAATTCTGTCTGTATATATTTAATATTGTACAGATCTTTTATTTAAATGAAAGGATATTTCATTTATCCACTTTATTTAAATTGAAATTAGTACTATATAGTGCAATTTCTTTATTAAAAGTTATAACAATTTTTGGATTTTAATTGTCATTCTTTTATATTTTTTATTTAAAAAAAATATCTGACTTTATATTTACAGCATATCTTTTCAATCAACTTTTGAAATTGATTTATAAATTTAGGTTCTAATTTTATGTATGTATGCTTTTGGCTTTCGACACATATATTTTTATATATACACTAGCTGACCCAGCAAACTTCGTACCGCATAACAATCAATTAACAGTTTAGTTACACCATTTAAAACTCAAGAGCAACCATTCCGATTTTAATCATATTTGACTTGTTTCAATAATATGAAAGGAAAAAAAGTCAATAAAACTACAAACATAAGTATTACAATGGTTTGTCAGAAAGACATTTTCTTTGTTCAATCTCTCTATATATATTCGGGTTTATTATTTTTAGTCAAACTCCTTCTGATATACACTTTTTTTTTTTTAAATTTCGTTATCAAGTTCAAAAACAATTAAAGTGAATGGTTTGCCAGCACATGAACATGCTGCATATAATTGACCATGAGAAAAACAAACGTTTTCTATATTCAGACCACAATCACTCATCGACTGGCCTTGTGTTTAGTTAACGTCATTGCGAATGCAAAAAGAATCGGAAGTTTAATTTATTTAAACTCAGTGCACATATCGTTTGAGATCATGGGAATCCTAGGAGTGAGAACTTCCTCATCTTTGAACTTTCCTTTGAGTATAGTCGCGTAAATCACATTGATCATCAGTTTTTTTTTAATCATTATAATCACGTTCCATTGTATAGTTCTGGTTGGTTTAGGTTTCAAAGCATCATGACCGCTGTGCAAACCTTCAGCTGTAAATTGTGCGATGGTAAGTCAAACATATCCATGGAGTTTAAAAATTCCAATGGATAGTTGGTGACTTCGTCTTCATTTCTTTCATAGACAATAGATTTGAATGAATGCAGAGTACCAACGATTTGGTTCTGAATTACAAAGTTTATGTCATCCACATTTATTCTTAGCCGTCAAAATTGCTCGCTCTCTCAACTATTTGTGATTATCAATTATGTTCGGTAACACTGTTGATGAATTCACTTTTAGATGAGACGGAATAAGCAAAAATTCCGAGGAAATTAAATCAATTCGCTCGATTCGTCAACAGGAACAGAGCCATTACCGATAATCAACAACTGTTTGACGAAATCTTCAGCAGATGGATCGTTCTGCAATGCAATTCTCATGTTTTTTGTCAATTGAAGTTTTTTCACATGACGACACATCTTTGATGTTTTGAGGCAAGCGTTTATTTTATCGGCAGCAGTCGATTGTGGATTGACCGGCAATGTTTGGCGGAAATTACCAGATAATAAAATCAGTGCGCTTTCAAAGCATCCTGAGTCATTGCGCATATCTTTCAATATCCGGTGTAGCGCTTCCAATGCGCGTTTGCACTCACGCATTCGTCCCATGTGATGATTTTAGATGCCGCTAAAATTTTGACCGTTGTAGACTGTTTCGACATGTTACTTGCTCAGAATTTTGTACTTTTAACGACATCTTTAACGCTGAATGAGCAGTACGGTATCTTTTCAACAATGTGGCCGCTATGCCAGAAGAAGCAACTGCTACCGCAATGTCCGATCTCGCACAAACAATGGCCAAACGCAATGATGTGAGGAATATCTTTCCAGTTCCACCAGAGCAGACAGGAAAAATAAACCACTATTTCCATCATTAATTGCTTTTATTAATGCATTATACACTTCCTTCTGTTTGGGGTTTAGCAGAGATACATTCTTTTGCACTGATTGGTCTAATTCATATCGATCAAGTTCACTTTCCAATCCTCAATTAAATGCATCCATTACTTGATCTTGCGCTGACATTCCCAAATTCATGAATAAACTGCTGCACATGAGGTAACACATGTCTTCATTCAACAGCAGAGCTTTGTTGTATATCTCCTAACTTACGTCAATATCGATATTTCTTGGGCCTACGCGAATTCGATGTAAAATGCCTTCTACATTTTATTCTTACATTTGTTCCACTATTCATATGGATTGGATAGGAAACATGTCGAAAGGGTGATAGCAAATAATGTGCGTATCTGACTTGAAGATGCAGAAATAATTGCTTCAACCATTGTCGTGTTCCAATGATTATCGCTTAAAAGGAAATTGTGTTCTTGACATGCAGCGTGAAATGTTGAGCGTATTACGGCATTAACAGTTTGTAGGGATTCGGATGATGTTAGCCCTGGGACATTCACCAGTAATAACCTCAAACAAAAGCATTCTTCAGATGAACTGTATAAATTCGACAAAAAGCATCAGTAGAACACACATCTAAATGACGTCGGAAGCAAGGAACCGCGTTGTCTTGCTTCCGACGCTGAAATTCCTTCGATGAAGCGTTCCAAGTATAATAACGCGGCATCTCTGAATAAAGCAAAGTTAGGGCAAATGGATCGCTTTGGCAAGTTGCGAAGAAACTCATCAATGTTGTCACTGGGAATGCTTGAGCTCATTGAGCAACATTCGACGTTGTGAAATAAACTCGTTGCCCATTCTCCAGATGTTCCGCCTAATGTTCAACAGTGGAATGATGTTTGTATACAGGGAATGAGAATATACGCCAAATCGCTTTATTGCAATTCACATATCAACCAACTTGATAAGAAGTAATTTCATTGGTGATATTGGTGGTTTGGATGCCAAAAAACAAAATATCACTCCCTTTCTTGACATACCTTGTGATTTTCCAATATTGATTCAAATACTATTAGAGCATCTCTAAAACCAATAATTGAGACATGACATGAAAATCGTCAGCTTTTTAAAAATGATTATTCCTCACATACTTCCATCAATATTTTGGAATCTTTATAAATATTGTTACAAATCTGTAATGTTGCATCCTAACACGAATTGTTCAATCACTAGAAAGACCGTTTTACATTTAGCTCCGTTGGTTTAACTCCTACAAATACTCCTAAGATCAAGATTAATTGTTTTCCGATATTGAAGATTAACACTTGTACGATATGTTAATGGTTACTCTGCTATTCTTGTCTGAGACGAATACAAACAAAAACAAGTATCCTTGAAATTGGTACAGGCATTCTTGAGTTATAAATGGTGTAACTAACATGATTTACGATTTTGTTTTATATATGTAGATTTGTTCTATGGGAACAAAATTATTTATGAAATTGTTACGATATCTTCATGATATTGTTCAGCATTCAAAATATCGAACAGCAATCATACAATATTTTATATCAATAGAATATATATACTCCTTTTTCTTTCTGCATGATGAAGAATAATTTATTTTGCAAATAAGCACTAATGTTCTAACAATCAGTTTTTTGTTTGTTTGTTACATAACTGAATTCAAAATATGATTAGGTGAATATTTAGCTTTTCTTTTAATGCAAAGAATTTTGCTTGGTTCTAAAAAATAGTATATTTTCATCTTTATTAATGTTTTTCTTTATTATTTGAATAAAATATTAATTAGCTTGTTGATTTCATGTTTATTTTAACTAACAAAAAATTAAGAAACATTTTTTTTAATATTGAAGACTTTTTTTAAAAAAAAAATCTTAAAACTAATAGAGTTAGAATGAAAATATATTGAAAATTAAAGATTTTAGTATTGCATAGGGCAAAATAATTTGAACTAGATTTATATATTGGATTAAAATGCAAAATCTGGCTAAATTAGTATTTGATTTATATAATACTAGCAGTACCCGCTCGGCATTGCCCGTGGTATAGCATCCAACAAGAAAAATTTACTTTAAACTTAAGTCTAACATCCATCCAATATAACTTGGGCACGTTATGCAACATCAAACAAATATAAAATATATTTAGAAATCATCAAAAATAGTTATATAACAATTTTTTATAGAACGAAGCCTTTTTACATTCAATGTGTTCTGGTCTAGGTTCATTTTTATTTCATTCTTTTTCAGCATAACAAGATTTGAATTGCTGTTTAAAATCAGACTTAAGCAAAGAAACATATCGCATATTCACACCGCAGCTCTTGCTATTTGCAAATGTGCAGTTTGAGGTTTTTGTACATGTTTATTTTGACATGACTTTAATGTTTTAAAACCTTCCCTGATAAATTTTCTAGAAAATGATACAAATGTCTCTAATATCCATTAACTATTTCTTGACTTTTTTTGGTTCAAGTAAACAGACATTTTCAGGAGATTTCATTTTATACTATGTATAAATACTTAAATAGATTCTTTCGTGTGAATGATAATTTGAAACTTTTTATTAATCCTTTTCAGTTTACCATTTCTGTAGAAAGGTAAATATTTTTTTTTCTAGTTATTTGCTTTAGATTTCTATTTTAAAGCCCTTAAAAGGTAAATATTTTAAAGAGATTTATTGAATTGATAAAATAATTTAAAATATTGATATTGAGTCTTTAAGGTGCATAAACTATATTACCTTGGCTTATCATCGGTCTCTTGAAATCCTAATGTTTTATTTGTAAAATTTTATGAAACTAAAATTATATTTAATATTTATTTTTAAGTAGACAAGAAATTTTAAAGAGCCAGTTAAGCTGTTTAGATGGAAATTCAGAAAATTGTCCTTTTTTGTTGTTGCTTTGTGAATTGTTTGGTATGTTTATGAATTGTAATATGATTACTATTTAATATGTTTCTTTTAATTTTGTTTTGCAATTCAATCTAAAAAAAGACAATTCTTTCAGCTTTTGCGTGGAACTTGTTTTTCTTGTTACAAACTCTTGGCTCCTCCTGTTGAATTGCATTTGACTCTTTTCCAACTGCAGTGTCTAGATTATGGACTAATAAGCACTGTTCAAGATCTTCAAGAAGTTGTATCAGAAGATTTAAGCACTATGTCATCAGATGCTCAAGTCATAATTTCAAAACTGGAAAAGAAGTTTAATGATGCTGTGAATAGTATGTAATTTTATAAGATTGAATTTCATAGTTTTTGTTTTATTTGTTTTATGTTTATTTGATTCTTTCAAGAGGGGGGAGGGGAGAGAGAAGAAGAAAGGACACTTACTTCAGATTGTATTTTTGAAGCTCGTTTTAAAAAAATATCTAAAATTAATATTTATATATTTCGTCGAAATGCAAATTTTTTAATTTCTAAAATTGAGATCTTAAGAGAACAATTTGCTTTTTCCCTTTTTGAATTATTTGATTTAAAAATCATTTTAGACCATTTAGTTGTTATATTTTAGACCATTTAGTTGTTATTGTTTCCCCACACTATTAATACTTGATCTGTCCATTAACCACGTCTTGGTTCAAAAGAATAAGGGAATCTATACTAATATTATAAATGTGAAAGTTTGGATGGATGGATGAACGAATTTTTGTTACTTAGTTACGCCTGAATGGCTGAGCAGAATTGGATGGAATTCAGCACAATGATTATAGTCCGGAATAGCACATAGGCTACTTTTAGTTCCGGTTAATTAAGTGGTTAATTTTTTATTAATTAAAAACTAACTTTCGCGCCTAAAAGCTACTTCCAAATCCCGCCAAAGATAAGTAAGGCTTCATTTTTTTCATTATTATTTATTTATTTCCCAACCGAAATGAGATTAGGTTTAACAGATTTCCAACGATTATGTTAACTTTTTTATTGTTTTATGTATTTAAAATTAAATGTTGTTAATTAATCGATCTCTCGGATTCATTCTGAAGTACTTTTAAATTAAAAGGAAATAGAGTAAAAGGAAATAAAAAATTTCTAATCTGCATTGCGTTACCCCAACTGGCGTAGGAAAGTTAGACATGTGCGTTACGCCAACTGGCGTTGAAAGTTTGCTCGTGATTGTTGACAATTATATTTTCATTCAAATTAAAAGTTTAAAAATTGGTTTTCAAATAATCGGTTAATAATCTTAATAATCGGTTTTATTTATTTATTTGAATTTGCAAGTGACGGTTGTTTTTTCCGTTCCTTGTGCCTTCAATCTTTGGTTTTCTACTGTGTATTTTCGAATGTTTTTAACAGTTTACCAAATTAATTTTTGTTGCTAAAAGGTAAGGTTGTCTTTGATTATATTTTTTGCTGATTTAAAAAGATAATCTACTTTTTAAAACGATTTCGGAACTTTTTTTTTACCAATTGAGGATACTGAAGTCATGAATAAAGTCAAGCTTTTGAATATAGATGCAGTGCAAAATAATAATTACTTTAGAAATAATAAAACCACCAACGAGCATGTTATGCTCCTCGGACCAAATGAATACCAAGAAATTAATATTATCCTGTCGAATGCAGACACATTTCAGAAATTGCCCTCACATTCAGATATCATAACTGATGTGGTATGGAAAAATATCACTACACGCTTCTTACTATTTGACATACCAACAAATACCCCAATGGATGAACTAGCAGCAGAAATACAGGATAAAAATAACCTTACTGTGATTGAAATGCGGAGATTTTTAAAGCAAAATGCTACAAAAGATGTTTCATCAATTCTAATAACTGTTCTGGGAACAACTCTACCAAATTCTGTCAAAATTTGGTTTATTAACCAGCGCATCCAGCTATTTATAGACCACTCGCGACAATGCAACAAATGCTTTTCCTTTGGCTATCCTACACGTGCTTGTGGGAAAACTGACGTTTGCCATCTTTGTGGAATGACGCACCTTGGGCTTTGCCAATGACCTGAAATGTATTAACTGCAACGATTATCACAATGCCAAACTTAAACTATGTCCAGCACATACAAAAGATAATTGAATTTAAGTGGCATAACCATATAACTACTGGAGAAGCTCGCAGAACTTTCCAAGCAACAAGCATAAAATATTTTGATTCTGTCAAAATCATGCTGGCAGCTGCTGTCTTACTAGATTCTTTCAACGCGAAATTCGAATCATTTTTATAAACAATAAACAAAATATTTGAGAGACAAACTGTCCAATTTGCAGACAAGCTTTAAAAAAATCCATTGAGTGCATATTTCAGAATATGTGCAAAGGGATTTCACAAAGTTCATCTCCTACACCCCCCCCAAAAAAACCCCCCCTAAAGAATTTGAATCAAATGTCTAACACCAAAATGCATTGGGATGCAGGTGGTAGTAATGATCAAGAGACTATGCCAGTTGACTAATCTTCCTTTCATTTTTTGTCTTCGTTTTTTCTTATTTTCAACCCACCAAATTAGGGTTTGGTTTTTTGTTGCCCCATTTTCTTTTCTTTTCTTATCTTCGCTTTTCATGGCTTCTTTTGCCTCAGTTTATCAACTGAAGTTTTTCTCACTTTCATTCCTTTTCCCTAAATGACATTTCTGCAGTGGAATTGCCGCAGTATTAAAAACAAACAAACAAAAAAAATGGCTCAACCAGCCTCCATTCTCCACATCTACTTTTGGGATTTTTTGTATCTGAAAGATACAAATCATTTCACTTTTCCGAGCAAAACTATTTTTCGAACCCACTGATATAACAGATCTGGGGGTGGTCTCCTTATTGGTATACCAGAGAGTATGTCTAGCAGAGTCATTTAAAAAAAAATAATAATGACCCTAGCCTGGAAATCCTTGCAGTTGAAACCCAAACCCATTATCAAACTTTCACAATTATTAGTATTTATGCTCCTCATGGGTTCAATATTAACCTGATTAAAACTTTCCTTGACAGCATAAGCTCTCTAATCTTTATCTTTGACGACTTTAACCTCTATTATTCTTTATAGGGTGCAAAACCATCATTTGCCACTTAGTGATGATTTTGTCAAATGGCTCAATAATTCCAGTTTCATTCTTCTTAACTCATTATGCCGAACTCATATCATAAATATCAACTCGTATTATCATCAGTTCTTGATATTATTCTGTTCTCTGTCCAACTTTTTTAAGAAACTGATTGCTATGTTCACGACTGCTCCTTCGAAAGTGATCATAGGCCCATAGTGACTTCATGGTCAAAACTCAATACCACATCTAAATATCTGAAAACTATTAAGAACTATAGAAGTACTGCTAAAACTATAGAAATGGTTTCTAGTAAAATTTCTCATTTTATAACTAAGCATACTTCGAAAATGTTTTTACCTAATGAAGATTATTCAACGTGGTGGAATGCTACTTGTAACAACTTCAGCCGCTTGAAAAAATGCATGTGGAAAAAAGCACCGAGGAACATATCCGATTGGATTAAATATAAAAAAATATAGAAACAAACTAAAATTTCATATTAAAAGAGCAAAAGATAGATTTGGGAAAGCATGAGCACAATTTCTCAAAATCCTAGAATGTTTTTTATAATACTAAATAAGTTATCTAATCTTACTAACCCCGATATTAAAACTAATTGAATCATTTTCCACAATAATAGATATATGAGGAATTCAAAAATTGAAAGTAAATTTTTTGCAAAAACTTTTTCATCACATAATTAGGAGCTGGTGCCTATTCCGATGGATTAAGATTATGACAACTAGTTTTTAATTAGAATTATCACAATCTGGGAACTGAATAGAGCCATACAAAAAAAAAAAAACACCCGAAACTCCACGCCTGGTGCAGATAACATACCGGCGGCCTGGTTCAAAAATCTTGATACAGCTCTTTACAAAATTCTAGATATTTTTCAATCGCAATTAAATTCCTGCTTACTTCCAAAAGATTGGAACCATGCCATTATTGTTCCAATCCCGAAACCAAACAAAGAAAAAAACCTTATATAGACCAATAGCTTTAACACCAGTTTTTTTGTAAGATTTTCAAACACATATTACTCAATCTTCAACTCTCTGTTACAAAATCAACATAAACCAGCGTGGTTTTATTCCTTTCAGAGATAGCCAAACAGCAACATATAAAATCTATTCGGCAATTCTGAGGCACATAGAAAGAAAAAAAAAAAAAAATTGTTGGTGGTAGTCTCGGTCGCAAAAGTGCATGACTCAGTTCCTATAGATCACCTCATTTATAAATGTCTCCTACTTGGCATAACAGGAAAGATTGCTCAATGGATGCACAATTTTCTGCAAGAAAGCGTGTTTTAGATTAGATGGCGGGACACCATTTCTGATACAAATCTCCTTCATAAAGGCCTTCCGCAGGGAAGTGTTCTCTCTCCGGTTCTTTCTGTCATTTTCATGAATGATATCTTTCAAACATTAAACACAAATGTCGAGTGTTCTATTTTTTTTTGATGATATTTTTGTTTATTGTTCTCAACCATCAATGGATTATATTGAAGTGCATTGGAAAATATTTATAAATGGTGCTCTTATTGCAAAGTTTCCATTAGCGCTGAAAAAAATTGTATAATTGATCTCTCTAGAAAATGTTCAATTTTACTTCCGTATATAACATATAGCGGATTTCCTCTTCCATAGAATGAATCAATGAAATATCTTGGAATTCCGTTTGCTGAAACTAATAAAAATGGCAAAATTTTAAAAAGCCTTAGAAATAGAGCACTTAAAAATATACAAGGTCTCAAAATTTTCGGATCTATGAGACACGGCTCAAGAACAAAAAATTTAATCACAATTCCTAATGATAGCATACTTAGTTTATTCTATTATTGTAGTCCCATCATTAACAAATTCTGTGAAACACATCTCAAATCCTGTAATGCAATCCAAACAATGGCACTGAGAATAGCTCTTCCCCCCCCCCCCCAAACTCCCAATACGATTTTATTACAACTTTTAGGACAAGAAATTCTTTCAGAAAAAATTAAACGACTTGCAATCCAATTTTTCATCAAACAAATAGCTAATTTTCCTTTTTCACCTTTAACTAAAAATTCTGATGAACTAAATGTCCTGTTAACTGAAAAGGATGAAGAAATGCTCAAAGCTTCATTTCAAAGCCTTAATTATTCTTTGAAGCATCTAATAAAAATACAAATTTTTTCCACATTTTAGCTTCGATCTTTGTGAAATCTTTCTGAACGGCTTTAGCTTTCAAAACAAAGAATTCCCAGCTTCTGTCATCGCAGAAAACTTCACTGAATGCATCCATAACACATTTCCAAATCACTTCATCGTAGCCACTGATGACTCAAAATCTCAGCTTTTCACCTCAATTGCTGGTATTTCTTGTTTTCAAAAATTTATTTACTGTATTTATGTCATAATCTCCATTTTTACAGCCAAAGTTTTAGCAATCTGCCAAGCTCTGGACGAACTGATAGTTCTAAATAAAGATATACTTATTCTTTCTGGCAGTTATTCTGCTTTGATTGCACATAAAAACGTCAATTTCCATTCACCTAAAATTATTCAATGATTAGCCTCAAAAATTTACACAAGAAAAAACTGAACCAAAAAATATCTCTTCTGTGGGTGCCTGGCCACCCTGATATCGCATGGAACAAAAAAGCAGACACTCATGCAAAAGAAGTCAAGGAATATACACCATACATACAGTGGATCTCCTCGGTGGATATGATCTCTAATCTGAAAAATATCTCTACCAAAATCGTCTCAAATAACTATTACGGGAGCAAATATCTAGCTTTGATCGGGGATTTTCCAGACATAAGCACAATCACTAATTGGACTAGAAGTAGGATTCAAGATAAACTTATTGCACAGGTGATTTGTAAAATGATCATCACTCCAAGTCTTCCTCACAGATTCAATATCTCAGACAATCCCTTGTGCATCATGTGTAATGAAGACAACATTACCCACATCTTATTAAAATGCTCAAAATATACAACCTACAGAAAAGCACTCTGGAGAAAACTCAACATTGAATGACTGTATATCTCACACTCAAGCATTTTGACATTCTCTAACAATAACTTTTTAGTTCCTATTGGATAACAACCTTTGCTGCTCCATCCCTCTCTGTCGATATTCAAGTTCAAGTTTTAAAATGTATACGATTCTGTTGTAGCCACAGAGAAAGAGTACTCCTAAGAGTTCTACTTTGCACAGAGATCTCCTTCTCTGTGGTTGTAGCTATCTCAATCTCGATCAATAAATAAAATGGATTTGACCGGACTAGATTTGCTGTTTTATTTTGTTTTGGGTATACAATGTAAATAAATTGTTTTTATGTCAGTTGTGTGTTTTTGTCATTAAATTATATTTATATATTTTCCATATATGATTATACTTTTAAATGTATAGTTTTTAGGTTAGGTTAAATTTTTTAAAAAATGTCATTATTTGACAGTTTTTCGTACATATACAAAATTTCCATGCTAACAGAGTCGCAGGTAATAGCTAGTGAATAGTAAACTTATAAATTTCTTAGAGACTCTGTTAAGGAAAGGAAATCCTACAAATGTAGTATTTGCACTATGAGTGAAAAAAGGAAAACAATATCCTCTATCTTTGTCTTTCAAAAAAAAAAATCCATTTTTTTTGTTAATACATGTGTTTAAATATTTCCATGAATGTATAAGACTGATATTTTTTGCCTTAACTTAGCTGAACCTTCAATTATCTTTATACTTATTGAGTTCAATCATATGATAATTTCTTTTACAGTTATTCTGGCATACATTTGTTAAAATGTGCTTATTTACAGTATTGTTTGTTTGTAATGTTTTCTATATTAAGAATAGAGGTGCAAATATAGCAAGTACATTATATATTAATAGATTTTCTCTTCTATACATAACATTCTTAAGAATATTAATGTTTGGGGAATAAAATAAATCAATTTCAACCAAATGTATCAGTGGATTAATGATTTCAACTGTATAATAAATAGCATGCTAACTTTTTAAAACTTTTATATTGAAAATGTTACATTTGCACTAGAAACAACAACACCATTTTTTTTTGTCTCAAATGTGCATTGTAAAATACTTTTATCTTAAATTTCAATTATATATGGTCAGTTGTATTCTTTAAAGGTTTCATATCAGCTGAATTAGTTTTGAATCAATGCATTAGAACAAAACTTGAATCGTATATATTCATTTTGTTTTATTTAACTTAAGAGACTAGATCTAATTTTCTTTTATTTCATTGCATGTAATTAGCTTTTGTAAAAAAAAATTTTTTTTTATATGTATTTTTAAATTAAAGTGATGCAAGATAAACTTCAAAGCTTTTATTTTGAAAATAGATATTCCTTAGTATTTACTATTTTATTTTAGAAAATAATGTTTTGTCATTATGTTGTGTTTGTTCGTTTAGTTCTACTTATTATACTTCTTTTTATTAATTTTTATGAGTCAATCAAAATCTGGAATCGATTTATAAACACTTTTATTCATTTTTTTTTTTTTTTTTTTTTTTTTTGTATTTGTATAAAAAGAATTTTGAATTCCATTTTTCACTCCCTTCCTGCTCTTCTTGAATTTTGTGCCCTTCTATATTTTTGTTGACAATACACTATTTTCAGAACTCATTTATTTAGTACGTATATTACTTTTTTATTCCATTCCAGTGATACCACCCAATAATGAAACTGAAAATTACTAAAAAGAAATTCTGTGATTGAGGGCAGAAATAAAAATATCTTTTAAACAACTAATTTTATTTAAATTCCTTGATTAGAATAACTTTTATCTACATATCTAAAAATATTAATTTGTTGCTATTGGTACAGGTAACATTTTTAATTAATGGTTTAATTAATGATTTTTAATAACAGTTTGCTTTCAGAAATGCATGTTTTCCACCTCTTTCAGTACAATATGTAATTGCAAGTCTAATTTTATTTTGTTTACTTCTTAAACTTCTAGAAGCCAAGTCTAATGGCCAGAGTCAATATCCTGTGAAAAGTGTAGTTGAATGCCGTAGAGATATTGTCAAATCATTTATTAAAACTTACATGATGGGTGCCAAGGAACGCTGTCCTCATTGCAAAAAAGTAAAGAAAAAAATAGTCAAATATAATATGCGTTTAGTTTATAGGGACAATGCAAAAGCTGTTAGTATTGACTCAACAAGGTATGTGTTTTTTTTTTATTCTTTTGTATATTTTTCTTGAAAGTTACAAATAACTTGCAGGGGGGGGGGAAACGAATGATTTTAATAAAATTGCTTTTCATTTCATTAAAATAAAAATGAAATGTAATTAACTCCTGAAAAATTCTAAAACTATTTAAATTATCCTATTTTTCATCCTTTTAATATTTATTTTGATTATGATTAAGTAAATGAGTTTGGGAAAATTTTCTCTCTTGCATCATGACTTTAAATGTTGAATTTACTCAGTGAACTGTAAGAATAAAGTTTTGTTTTTAGAATCTAATAATTTAAAAGGAGATATTAAAAGCTCATTTATTGCTCATTTTTTATCAGGTTAATTAATGATAGGTGAGAAAATCACTGGAATAAAAAAAAAAATGTTGAAAGTTTTAATTGTTTGAAATGTATACTGGAATTTCACTTATTTTGCATTATTCTTTGTGTGGTAGCTAAACAGCCAAAGTGCTTGATCTGTGAGCAACAGATAGTGAATTTAAATGTTTGGAATGCTTGTAGGCAAAGTTTTTGATCCTCACATAAGAAAAAGAAGAAATAAAATCTTCCTATGTTCAACAAAGTGTTACTAACTTTCCAAGTGCATGTTAAGTAAAATGTTACCCATAAGGAATTGTAGATATCTTATTTATTACATATAATCTTCATTTCCTGCAAATGAAACATCACAATGTTATATTTATAAAGGTTATTGATGCTAAGATTAGAAAATACTAAATTTATATCTGATTAATATTTGATCAAAGAAAGTTTGATAAATTCTTAAACTAATTGAAAACTAATGAATCATCATGAGTGTTCAATAGAAATTTTTTATAATTTATCTCTTATTTTGATATGAATGATTTTGCTAAAAAAAGTTTTTAAAAATTATATCCAGTTTGATTTAAAAAAATAATAAGCTCAAATTTTGAAATTGAATGATACTCTTAGGGCTGAATAAAAGCATATAGGATACAAAAAATTTATATTACCTACCCTCTTTATCTTCAGTTATAAGCAGAAAAGTAAATGACATCTTTGAAATCTACTGCAGTCCTTTCCTTTTTGCCATTGTATCATTCAAGATTTATTGCAGGTGTCGAATTTCTTATGCTTTTGGTTTGTCGAGTATTTCATTACTCTAATTATTTCCTGAATTATAAAGAAAGTTGAAAAGGCTTATCTATACAAGTACAAATTATCTGTACATAATTACAAATACAAATTATCTGTATAATATTTCTACAAAAATATATTACTAATTATAAAACAATTCTGTAATTAAAAGAAATCTGCTATGAGAATATCATAAATTGAAGGGGGGGGGGTATCTTTTCTCTTTTTAGTGGTGTAAAGGCAGATGAACCCAAGCTGCCCAGTGTCAATAAAGAATTGATGCCTGAAGAAGCAAGGAAACATCTTCTTTTATTATGGGAGAAAGATCAAGTTTTCCTGAGTCACTTTTTTAAAATTTTAGGACAAAAACATTCAGCTGGCTCTTGCCCTATTGACATGTTTTTTATGGATACAATATTAGTTCCCCCTTCAAGATTTCGCAAAGTAAGCATTCTTTCTCCATCTTTCTTAGTATATATCTTGTTTATAAATAGTATGTAAATATGTTTTTTACATGCATTGTGGTGGCTAAAAAATATCGGCTGTGAAAAAAAAAAGTTTAAATTTTTTTAAAGTTGTAACCTTTATGATTGATATCTTCAGGAAATATTATGAAATTATACCTTAATTGCATAAATTTTCAATATAATCATCATGAGAAACTTCAATAATATATTTGTTACATACCTGACAAATATTACTCAAAACCCCTGCAGGAAACAAAAAATTTTAATGTTACTGTATATATACATTTCAACTAAAAATATTTTGGACACTTTTTGTTTGTATTTCTACAATATTTGTATTACAAATATTTCTTTCCCTTAATTTTTAAGTATCCAGCTTTAATTAGATAGTCTGTGACAGCCATGCCTAAGATATTATTGACTGATTACAGCTCATCTATATAGGCAATGTCTTCTGGTTTAAGTATAAAAATTGGTGTTTAGAATAATGTAGAAATGCTGGAATTTCTAATTATGAATTATGTCCAGTAGCCTATATTTATCTCCTTGCATATGAATCTATTGTTTTTTCTTAAGCCAATCACAAGGAATATTTCTTTATCATTCTTCCATTAAGTGTATTTATGTAGCATCAAGGACTTGAATGGTTGTCTGATATGCAGATTAATTTAATTCAACAGGTGACATTATTTAAATCTATTTATAGTATTGCCTAAAATATTTAATGCAATTCATTTTGATATTAGTGATACTAATTTAAAAAAATTATCATGTGAAATTGGCATTGTTAATTTCCGACATTGGACTATTTTTGTCTTTTACATCAAAGAATTATCTTTGAAGTTGAGAAATTAATTGTTTTGTATGGATAATAAAAATATCTGCAAGTTGTACCTTAAATTAATTTAATCATATGTCTTAAAATTGAAGAATAAGTGAAATATTTTTTGAACTGAATACAACATTTCAATAATATATATATAAATATTTTGAAATTGACTATTTGTCATTGGAATTATTTAGGCTTGTTCACCATTGTATGTTATATGTGTGTATTGTATTTTTTCTTTGGACCATGATTTTTACATAATCATTTGTTGAATAATTTTTTTATGCTTCATTTTTGATTTTTTAACAGTTGGATGTTATTGAAGGCAGAAAATATTCTAATCAACAAACATTGATATTCAATGAAGTTTTAAAGGATTGTATACTTTTAAAGATAGTGATTAAGAAAAATCATAAAAAAAAACTGAATGCTGGTGAAGAAGTAAGTTATAGTGAGCATCAAACATCATATTTTTTCAAAACTGTAGGGATGTTTAAATCACTTATAATTTATCTTTTTATGACATTTTAGGAAGTTTTAAACAAATGCCAGGGTAAAACTGTCAGTGAGAAATACCGTTATGCTTATCAACAGCTACAAAGGCATGTTACTGAAGTGTTTGATAGTGATGTCAATAACGATAAAAATAAAACCTCGAAAGGAATTAAACAGGTAGATCTAAACTTTATTTTATATAAACATGTAGTGTTTCATTTATCTTTTCTTTAATATGTAATTATTTATTTTTATTTCCTTGCAATTATGAAAAGAAACTTTTTTGGTAAAGTTAATATTGTAAATTAATGCATTTCTTAAACATAATTTTTCAAATGCTATCATGAGGGAAGTTAGCTATTATTATCCTGAATTTTGCATTATACCAGCCTCCTTTATATATATATATATATATAATATTCTTTTAATGTTTATTATACAATAATGAAAGGTTAAAAAGATGCTTTTCAAATATATAACTGTTTTTGTTAATGAATACTGTGCCTACATACTCTAACTTCTCTTGAAACAATTTCTTTGATTTATCCTAATCAGCAGAATTAAATGCAAAAAATAGTTTGAAACTTATAAGTAAAGATTTTATTTTCAAGCCAAATGCACTATAAGATGTAAAGTAAAAGTAACTGCTGTAAAGAATGCTTATTAAATAAACTGAAATTGTAATTTTGAAATATGATGATTTTATTTCCTTTTAATTCTGACCGAAGAAAGGATTCCGATTTGACATTTAATGTATCGGATGTTTTACATTAACCCTCTATGGCAGCCATACTCAACCTTTTTTATATAGGGGCCACAAACACGTTTCAGTCACGGTAGCCCGGGCCGCAAGTAAAAAATAATTAAGTGTATAAATGAAAAAGTAATATCAACCTAATGAATTATTTAGTTTAATGTAAAAAAGAACTTTTAACAAAGATGCTTACTTACTTATATGTATATCTAATGAGACTTTTGGAACTGAGAGCATTTTTTTAAAACTTTATCAATATCTGGCTTGTCGTTGCATGCTACTCTTATATCATCCAAATGGGAATCTGTCAGTTTATTTCTATATACACTCTTTGTGTATTTCAAATTTGAAAAAGATGATTCGCACACATACGTTGACCCAAAAAATATTAGCATTATTTGGGCACATCTTTGCACGCTTTTATATTTTTGGGGAACAATGCTCCAAAATTCCACATATTCCCTTTTTTCTTTGAAAATTACTTCCAGGTTGGTGTTATTTTTAAAATCAATAAATTCATCAAACAACTCCGAGTAATTACAATTTAAAACTGAAGCCAACTCAGAAATAGTTGGTGTCTTTAAATGCCCTGGATTTTCTACAAGTAACAAACAATTTTTTATTTTTCTGAGATCTTGAAACCTTTTTTGAA
Source organism: Argiope trifasciata (assembly GCA_026543055.1). Classification (NCBI taxonomy): domain Eukaryota; kingdom Metazoa; phylum Arthropoda; class Arachnida; order Araneae; family Araneidae; genus Argiope; species Argiope trifasciata. Next base: position 349,940 of record JAPMOQ010065716.1, on the reverse strand, counting down.
ATTCGTTTAAAAGTGCAGTTATAAAATTTGAAATTATGGAAATTAACTTCTGAAATGTTAATACCGTCCTCTCTGGTTTTTATAATAGTTGGAAAATTGTGCAGCTGTTTGTTCTGTATTTCATTATAATAAATACTTAGCTTTTCCTCAAATGCAAACACTTTATTTGCTATATTGGACACTATGTTATTTTCGCCTTGTAGACTCTGATTGAGATTGTTTAGTTTTTCCGTAATATCACATAGAAAACCTAAAAGACACCACCATTCATCGTTTTGTAATTCCGGGTACCCTTTATTATTTTGTTCTAAAAATAGGATTATTTCATGGCGTAATGAAAAAAACCTTTCCAAAACCTTTCCTCTACTAAGCCATCGCACCGAGGTATGCAAAAGAACGTCGCTGTGCTCACTTCCCAGTTCTTCAAGAAGGGTTTTAAATTTTCTGTGGTTCAGTTCTTTTGCTCGTATATAATTGACAATATTGATAACTGTTTTCATTACAGCTTCTATTTTTGGTTGTACAGCAGGGGCCGCCAAGTTTTCTTGATGGATAATACAATGGAATGTTATTAAATTGCTGCAATTATATTTTTTCTTAAATAATGAAATGAAGCCATTTTCGGATCCAGTCATTAAAGGACAACCATCTGTACACAAACACACGATTTTTTGCACATCAATTTCATGATGTTCTAAAAAATTACAAATAGTATCAAGGTAATCCGTGCCTCGGGTTTGACCTTTCATTGGCAGTAATTTAAAAAAGTTTTCATGAATTTCATTGTTTTCTGTACAATATCTAGCAAACACCGAGCACTGCGAAGTTCTGAAATATCGGTGCTGGCATCAAATGCTAAACTGAAAAACTTGCATCTTCTTAGGTTTTTTAATATATCATCGGAAATAAATTTAGAAATGTCTTCAATACGCCTGGTGCAGGTTGAATCCGAAAGCTGTATTTTTTTTTATATCAGATACTATTTGGTTTTTGTTACTGTATTTATCAAAAAGTATATTAGCAGCACTAATAAAGCATTCCTTTACAATTTCCGCATCGGTAAATGGTTTCATATGCTTACCAAGAATGTAAGAAATTTCATATGATGCTTTTGTTACCGCCGAGTCTTGTGATAATGCCGTGAACATAACATTTTGTTGCTCATGCAATGATCTTTTAAAAAAAAACTCAATTTCTCATTTCTCAAAGACGATCCGGGAGGAAACGTTTCATCGAAATCTTTATGTTTTGAAGTGAAATGACGAGAAATATTGTATTTCTTCAATATGATACTTTCCCGACATATCAAACAAGTAGCGCGTTGTTTTTATTTGGCACAACAAAATAATCAGATTCCCACTCATCTTGAAACAATCTATTTTCACTTGATATTTTTCTTTTATACTTCGACGACACTCCTGACATTATTTTGAAAATAATAGGTATACTTAATTTACAAAACAAAACTATTATTTGGCAGAGGACGCGGGTACTTACACAAATTTACTTTAATAATTTAGATTAAATTTATAACAAGTTTAGTTTCGATCGACAATCAAAGCGACACGCACTTAGGTCCATGGATCTTACGGTCTGGCCACGCACAAACACGAGCGGCGGGGCGACTTGCCAATTAGTAAAACACACGTCTCATTACACATGACAAGCAATGTTTAGCTTCGCAAGTCGCCCCGCCGTCCGCGTTTGCGCGTGACAAGACCTTTAAGGGGATTCCCCACGCCGCGTATTTCGTATCGTTCGCGCAACCATAGATTACAGACCTTTAAGGGGATTCCCGCGCCGCGTATTCCGTATCGTTTGCGCAACCATAGATTAGGATAGTTTGCGTTTCCAATTTAAGCAAATTATTGATATCGCTCACATTCCCATACTTCCCGTTCAATTACCAACTCTTTGAAGGGCGCGAAATTTGAAGCTGTTTACAAATAAGTTGTAACTACCTAGTTTAATAATTGGGCCAACCAAAAAGCCTCCGCGGGCCGCATGCGGCCCGAGGGCCGCAGGTTGAGTATAGCGGCTCTATGGTATCAAATGTAGCCCATACATTTAATTTTCTTAAATTTTTTTTATTTAAGATTATAACTTTTAAATTTCATTATTTGATTAGAAGTTAAATATACTATACTAGCATTCAAAATTTTCTTTTAAATCTTAGTTGAATTTCTAAAATATAAGGTATTTTATTATATAGTGAATGAAAGAAAATAGTTAAGGTACTATAAATGGTAAATGATCATCAGAATTGCTATCAGAAATTTCCATTCCTAATGTTAGTATTTCTTTAATAATAAATGGATTATGTTTATTATTACAATTTGGTTTTTGGTACTTTAAGCATTATAGACAATATCTCTTACAAATTTACCTATAAAAAATTCTTGTTCATTAAAAATGCCAGGTCAATTTTAGTGTATATACAATTATAAAAATATTTTCTAGAGATTTGTTTAATATGTGTATATATATTATATATATAGAGAGACTTCCACTTTCTAATCAAAATCAATAATCACTTATAAAGATTAAAATGTCAGAAATTAACAGTATTATGAAATTTTCTTAAATATTCAATGAATTTTATTCAAAAACTTTAACAAATTTTGTTTGTGTAATTTTTTATCGATGAATTTTTAACAATTAAGTAGATTTAAAATATAAATAAATAATAAGTATACAAAATAACTGTGTTTTTACAAATATTACTTTTACTGCTATAAAAATTATGCTATTAACGTTGAGAATATATTTTAATTTTTGATGTTTTCAATCATTAATGATTTCTTTCCAATCTATTCAATTTTCTACAGTTTGATATTTCTGTTGATAGATATATGTATTTAAAACCATACATTAGACAGATTTTTATTGATCATAAAGGGGAATTTTTTAGCTATCAGTTTTTTTATATTTGAGCAAGGTTTTAGTTTGGTGAATATTTTGAGATCTCCTTTAAAAGGCTAAAAAAAAAAAAAAAAAAAAAAAAACCATTAAAATTAAAATTCAGAGTTGTTGCAAATAATAATGACATATATCCTTTTAGATTCTTGAAAAGAAGGAGGGTCTTTTTCGCATGAATATGATGGGGAAACGTGTGAACTATGCTGCTAGATCTGTAATTTCTCCTGACCCTTATATCATGGTTGATGAAGTAGGCATTCCTTTGGTTTTTGCAACAAAATTAACATTTCCAGAACCTGTTACATATCAAAATGTCGAAAATTTGCGACGAGCTGTAATGAATGGTCCCAATATTCATCCCGGGTATGTTAATATATTATATATCTAGTGAAACATTATTTCCTTAATGTAGAGTTAAAATTCTTTAAAGCTATATGAAGCAATTCTCTCTAAAAAAGATATCTTTAAATCACAAGCTATTTAAATGATATTTTTAATTTTAAAATATATCTTCACACTCTAACACTAAATTTATTTTGACGGTTTGAGAAATGAATCCCTCTTCACCATTGGTATATTTTTTTTTCAATATTTTCTTTCTATAAAAGAGTTGCATATTGAAACAAATTATTATTTTTATATAATTTGTGACTGAGATAATCAACATTAATCAAAATGCCTACATATTGTTAAATTTTGCCAAATATGTTTTTAAAAAAAATTATTGTTTTTAGTCAAAACATGTGCATTAATCCTTTCAATTTGTATTAAATGGTAATATACTTTATACAATATCACCATTTAGCACCAAATTATTCTTTCATGTTAATAGTATTAAATCAGATTATTGAACTCAAATCACTTCATTAAATGCATATATATGTATACGATATGAAATCAGTGCAAAATTGCATGGGAATAGAATTCATGTAACCAAATTGTTAAGATGGTTTAAGCTTAAATTTTATATTTTCTGCATTTATGGCTGTGAAACATGAAATCATTTTACTAAACATTTCATTCCAATATTTACAAATGGTTCGAAAGATTCTTCGATTACTTCATTTGCTTGTGTTTTTAATAATGGCACCAACTTATTTGAACTTCACCTTCATGCTGTATTTTTGCTGCAGAAATCACTACCATCTTTCATGCATTATCTCCCATTTCAAATAGTCCACCTAATAACTATATAATTTATTTAGACTCAAAAAGTGTCTTGGAATTGTCGACAACTCTTCACTGTTTATCTCATCACTTGACTTGTTAAATACTTGAACTACATGATAATCTCACTTGAATGGGGTTCATAGTTCTTTTCTGGTGGATTCCTTTGCATGTTGGTACACTGGGAAATGAATTAGCTGACAATCTAGTAAAATCTGCTACCATCATATAAAAATCTCCTATTGCATTAAAAGATGTAAAAGACCATATTAAATCACGTCTGCATTTAAAATGAAAAACTTAGTGGGATCTTGAAAAGGCAAATAAATTTAAAACAATAAAGTATCAAATTGTCTGTTGGCCTTCTTTGCCTAATAGAAAATTTGATACCATTCTTAGATTAAGAATTGGTCACAAATGGCTCATAGATAAACATTTATTGTTTAGGTACCTGCACCGCGATGTTCAGTATGTCAATGTCTTTTGACAGTTCTTCATATTTTAATAGAATGTCCACAATTTAACAATGCACGAATTTGCTGCTTTAACTCTCCTGACATCAAATTAAAAGAAATTCTTCATAAAGTGCCTCAACTTTTTACTTTTTAATAAATGACTGGCTTTTACTTTTTGATTTGATTCTGAAATTACTTTTAAATGGTATTTTACCACATTATTGCATTTTTTAAATTTAAAGATTGACGGGTCCAGGAAATTTTTTAAGGGAATTTTTTCCAGGAAATTTAGAAGGAAATTTTTTAAACCTTTGAAATAAGATTAAATCTCACCACGAGTTTGGCGCATTTTGATGAAAAATGGTTCTTGTGCCAATAAGCTCCATCAACCACCTTTTTAAAGGCTGTATAGGGGAGACTGGGGCAGGTTGGCACCAATTTTGTTGACGAGTTTTCTAATTTCTTGTTTTGTTGTTAATGATTAAATAGTTGACATGTGTACCAAAACATTCTTACATCCTATGGCTAGTATAAAACGAATTAATAACAGTTTGGTTAAAAACTAAGCGAACAATATCGAGTTGAATGAATTAATTTTATAGGTGTCAGCGTGCCCCGGTCCGGGGTATGTTGGCAACATACGTGGGACAGGTTGGCATTATATATTTGTACTTTTCCTTATTATACTCTAAGTATTTATCAGAATATATATATATTGACTAAGAACTTTTATCGAATTAAAGTTTAAATTATTAAATTTAATTAAAAATTGCATCTTTTTTTTTCTTTCAGATTTTAAGGGCATTTAACCTAATTACGACCAACTCAGATGGATTTAACATTGAAGAAATGTTTTTGTCTCTTTGTCGCTCTAATGTTTTCTTTAGTTTTCTTTCCCTGTAATTTTTCAATTTCCTGTTTTTAGTTTTTTTTCTTCATTTTTATTGTGTAGGACATTAGTCGTAATTTTCACAATTGTTTTTATTTTTTAATCTTAATGGCTTTTTTTTTTGGCTGAAGTGTGTTCTTTACTTGGGTATCTGTCAAAATAGCAGCCTGCCTCTTCTTTCGTCCTTGTCTTGCGCCAGCCTTTGATAATGGCCATTTCAATGGTGAAGCAGTATGTGGGATCAAAACTTCGGGATCTGGTAATAAAACATGCATTAGTTGAGTGCCATTTCTTTCATGTTCTGATTCTGTGATTTCATCGGGACCAATAGGCATTAGATTAGAACAAAAGCAATCTAATGCTGAAGAATCATTCTGAGATATATGTGGCTCGAGAACGATCTTTAACGTAATTGGGAAAAAATTCTGACCGTGAAATATATCTGGATTCCGTAGATTTATTCCAGTAGCTGCAATACAGTATCCAGTAGCTGTTATATTGTTCTCAGTATTAGCCAGTAGTAGAGCAGTCGCTGTAATACCTGAATATCGTAGATCTTCATTGTCTTGGATTATTTATATGCCGTGAATCATGCATTGTTCATGTATTTCTTTAGCATGCTCTAAACATTTCTGATGAATAAAGAATTTCTTTTTAAAAATAAGCTGAACTGGTGTTTCCCAGCTTGTGGATTTTCTTGCCATGAAACAGACACTTTTTTAATGAAATAGCTAACAGATACACTAATTTCTGTACTTCTTTCAGATTAAGACTCAAATAAACATCTGACGCTCGATTTCTGTGAGATCTGCTTCCTCCTGAAAGCTGAATTTTTCAGGTTGGCAGATAACAGAAAGTAAAAGAATAATTAACGCTTGCTTTTGAAGCTTTTTGGTAGTAGAGTTTAGGGAATGTAAAGGTATCTCATATTTTTCTTCTGCCTTTAAATATGACAATTCTTTATGCAAGGTCGCTTTCACTGCTTCCACAATAACGACCCACGAGGTCGAAGCTCTTTCTGTTTCTAACTCTGACCCTGAAAAATTTTTTTGACTAGTAAATCATCGACATCGTTAAAAGCGTGAGGCCAACCTGCTCTGCCGGTACCAACATGTCCTGTCATGCTATTTTGATTTTGACTCCATTTTTGATTCCGAAATATTAAATTAATTGAAAGATGCTTTCTCACAAATAGGTTCTTGAATATCAAAATACGAAATGTAATATGTGAGAATTTTCATTGCTAATATTGTGTATTTTAGAAGAAAATCAAGTGAAAAGTAATACTTTTTGAAGTAAAAAGATACTATTTGACCTCTAGTGCCTACAAGATCCAAATGAAACTGACTGAAAACTTCTGAGTTTATAAAGACATACATCCTGTTTACTCTGTTCCTATTTTTATTGACATCTAATGATTTTTACCTGTACTATTAGCAAAATGCCAACTTGCCCCAGGTGCCAATTAGCCCCAGTCTCTCCCTTTTATTTTTAATAGCACTATGAATCTTTTTAAGTGTTAATTAACAAGTACACAATTTTTTTAAATCTTTCAAGGGAATTTAGCATTATAATAGGTTCAAACAACCAGATACTCGGGTTTTATATTTATGTATTAGGAAATTTTCCAAATATTGGCCTATACAGTGAAACCTCGTTACAACAATATTTTAGGGACCAAATAAATATATTGTTGTAGAGAGGCATATTGTTATATCGAGGGCCCACATATTTTGTGCATTTAATAAGAGTTTTTTTTTATTATTATTATTAGTTTAAGGTGCATAACATACTACTTTTAAGTCTATATTTAGAAGAAATTAATTTGTAAAATACTAATAATAGTGGTTTAAATACTAAAAAAATAAATAAGATAAATTCAGAAAATAAGCACAGAAATATTCACATACCTGTAAACTCTTTTTATTGAAAATAATCCAATATTTTTGTTTGTTTATTCATTTTTTTAACTGTTAAGTTCACCAATACCAATTTTCGAACTTGTTCGAATAAGTTGTCGATTCTGAAACTTGCTTGACCGGTTTTTGAGGGTAGAAACGAAAAAGTGCTGGCGACATTTCACCGTGTGATAAGGCCTTTAGGGAACAATATCGCTTGAAAGAAAGAAAAGTTTAAACCAAATGTTTCGCGTGGAACTCAAAATCGTTAAAGACTATAAAACAACCTTTGAACTCACTTTTCAGAACGTCACTTAACAACACCCCGCCTCCATCTCCTTCTGTTCCTCTAGCAAAGGGCACTTGTTCTGTGACAAGGTGACCAGACAGGTCTAGATGTCCTTAAACCTTATCAGAATTCCAAAACTTACTGGGAAATGAGACTAGGCATACATTTACACTTCACCCCCCCTCACCCGCTCCAATTCCCAAAAGGGTGGTCTTCATTTGTTTTGAAATCTGAGCAATAGCTATTTATTCAGGGATAAGTTGAATATCCACAATGAGTCTTAATAGACGGAAAAAATAACAAAAGAAAAGGGGGAAAAAAAGCATTTGAAAATCAAAACATTGTTATAAAGGGAGAAAATAATACTGAAATTTAGATTGAAAAAATCGTTTTACAGAGGTTTATTGTTCTAGAGAATATCGCAATACTGAGGGGAGATTAACATTAGTTTATATGCAAAATCACCGGGACCACAAAACATTATTGTAGTAGAGGGAGTTATTGTTGTATCGGGTATCGTTGTAGCGAGAGTTTGCTGTAATTGTTTTTTATATGTTTTTGTGATCTTTTTTTATAAACTAATTTAGACCAAAAAAGTTATTACCTCAGTAGGGAAAAAGTTTGCTCTTGTATAATGTATTTTGAAAAATTAACTTTTAAAGTGTGCATGTTTATTTTTTCATATGCATTTTGTTAATAATTTTTCTTATTAGTGCTTCTTTTGTTGAGATGAAAGATGGTCAAAAAATTAAGTTGATAGCTGACAGTGCAGAACAAAGACAGGCCCTTGCAAATATGTTGCTTACACCTCAAAATTCAGCTACTAAAGAAATTGAAGGAGTGAAAATTGTGCACAGACATATTAAGAATGGTGATATGGTTTTGCTAAATCGTCAACCAACTTTGCATAGACCTAGTATTATGGCTTATAAGGTAAATATTATGAATATTATTATATTATATATATTAATTTTTGTATTGAATTTTGAACTTGGTATATATGTTGTGTGGAAGGACATTGATATTATTAATTATTACTAAATTTTTGGGATATTTTTTTAAAAAAACCTTGTTGCATTAATGTTGTTTCAAGCTGTGTTTCTTTAAAAAAAAATTTAAATTGATAGAAATTTTAATTTAATTAATTAAAAAGTTTTTAAACCTATTTTAAAGAGCTTTTTTTTTTCTTTATAATTCAAATCAAATATCATAGCAACTGAAAATATATTTATACTTTGTAATATTTTAAGAGCATTAAATTAAAATTAATAAAATCTGTAATAAAAGACAAACTATGAGAGAAGAAAAAAAGTGTACTGACATTGAGTATACAAATGTGTATTTTGGCCAATAGATATTTAAAGCTTTACTGTCAAACGTACTAAGATAGTTTAATACTTTTTTTTTCTGATATATTTTATAACTTGTCAAAATTGGAAACTGTGGAAGAGTTCATGCAAATCCTAGTCTGAATACCTGTATGTTCTGCCTTTTTATATTAAAATGATGTTTAGCATAACTAACTGTGCATTTAAAATTAAACTTTTTACCATCTATAATTTTTTAGACATACATTTTTTCTTTAGAATTTACACCTGAAGACATAACATGCCTTTTAGTAGAAAATTCATAACTCATCAGGTAGCTGGGTCAGTTAACTCATTATTTATACTGTTCATTTGAATATTCATCTTGAAATGCTTCATTTTGGTTTATTTAATTTCAATCCTATTTTTTATCTATTTATAGGCTCGCATCCTTCCTGGAAGAAAAACACTTTGCCTTCACTATTCCAACTGCAAAGCATTCAATGCTGATTTCGATGGAGATGAAATGAATTGTCATTTACCTCAGTCATATCTAGGCCAAGCTGAATGTTATGGATTGGCAAGTGTAAATCATCAATATCTTGTCCCTAAAGATGGAACACCTCTTGGAGGTCTTATTCAAGATCACATCACTGCAGCTGTATTGCTTACAAAACGTGGACGTTTCTTTCCAAAGTAAGTAGTCATAATTTAAATTTTAGATGTGAGGCTATAAACTTATATGAAATATAAGATGTGTTGAATTTTATCTATTGTTATATGCTGTTGCAATTGCTTTTTTTTTTTGCAATTTTAATATATTGTTCTTTTTTTGCTTTATCTTTATGTAACAATATTTGTCAAAAATAATTGCTATAAGTTTTCCTAATATAAAGGTCATAACTTTTGTAATAGGGAATGCCTTTTATTTGTTTACTTTTAAATTTTGTTATTGAATCTTATTAGAAGTTTGTTCGAATACTGTAGAAAAGAAAAATGAAAAATTTTATTATTTAGGCAGAATATTTTTGTTTTACAATTATTTATTCTTACTTTCAGAATGATCATTCTTTTAATTTAAGAAAAAAAAATGAATGCAAATTTTTATTTTCACGAAGAGAATTTTTAATGTTGGAATTATTTGTACTGTCAAAGTAAATGTAATGCAAGTAAGTAAAAACTCAACAAAAAAAGCTCACAAGAAAGGCTCATGTATATATATACAGTTGCTGCTAATTCAGTTTTTCATAACTATGTATATACTATAGTCATTATTGATTATAAAATATCAATATTGTTATTCATGTTTCATGTATTTGTTTTGCTAGACGTTGATTGGAGTTGCCAAAAACATATTTCTTTTTATTTTAACTGTTTTTTATTTTATTCTTTTTTATAGAGATCAGTATCAACAGCTGATATTCAGTGCAATGTCTTTCCTTCAAAAAAGACTAAAACTTTTACCTCCTGCTATCCTGAAACCTCGAATGCTGTGGTCTGGCAAACAAGTAATTTTTTTCAATATCTATCTATATATATATATTTTTTGCATATTTTTATTTTGTGATAATATTTTTGTTTAGTGTAATTAATGAAACTAATATTTCTTTTTTAGTTGAAAATAAAACCTGAAGTTAATACAATTAGTGATAAATAACAGTTTCAGAGTATAATTGAATTAGTGGAGTAGGAAGAGAAAATATATCATATATATACAACATTGCTTATGATACATTTTTACACTTTCTCTAACATTACTTATTAAATTATATATTACAAATTAAAATCGAACCTTACAAATGGATAATTTGAAAATAAGTTTGCATATCCTTTTTATTATTTCTTCTAAGTTATAATAAGTGAGATATTTTGTTCATCAGAATTTGAAATGATTTAAAGAAAAAAAAAAAAAAACTGGATTATTGAACAGCATTCTAAAATAAATTAAATCAAGTAATGGAAAGAATAAAATGTGTATACATCTTTTATAAAACTATGGTTTTATTTTTAAATTAATATTTTGGTTGTTTCCAGAAAAAACGTATTGTGCAGTTAAAATGTATGCATGATACAAAAAGCAACAACAAACTTTTTAAATATATGTATATGTTAAATATTTGAATGTATAATTCTGAATGTAGAATTGTTATAATATCCTGTATATTTATTTGAATGCTTCAATTTTCTATCTTATAACTGAATGATATATATATTTACATCTACAAAATCACTCTAAATGTATTTAAAACAATTAAACCATCGCAAACAAAGTGTCGTTAAAATTATTCTTTCAATAATATTATAAAATGATTGTATCTTCAAATCTTTTTTTTCTTTCTCTCCTCCCCCCCACTTTGAAGGTAGTATCCACTATTATCATCAACTTGATTCCTGAAGGAAAAATTCCTCCAACTCTAGAAGGAAAAGCGAAAGTCTCCCCAAAGGTATATATATATATATATACATATATTTGTGTTTATTCAATCACAGGAGGAATTTATTATTAAATATAAAATGATAGCTACTTTTTTTGTTAAATGCCTTATTTTTAACATAACATTAAATGTTTTATTTGACATAATAATTGTTTCAGTATCCATTTAGTGACTTCATGTGTTGAAAGATTGATGCAGCATCTCTATCAAAACATATCTAAAAATTTAGTGACATGTTAATTCTTATGCTATTCAATTTAACATCATTAAAGAAAAACCATCTACTTTAAAAAAGTTTTAAGATTTTATTATTCTGAAATTGTAAATCAGTCTTTGTGTTAAAGTTTTTGATGGAAAATTATTTTCTGATTTGGTGAACTTATGTTTGATTGAAGACTCCTTTACAGTTTACTTAATGTGGCTCTACATTTCTTAAAATTTCCTCTTCTAAAAAATTTCATAAATTGTTTCTATTATTATTTTTAAAGAAAATTCTAAGCTATCTTCATACAAACTGATAATTTAAGAATTTTAATTAAGGTGTAATTATAATTTAAGGTGAAATACATATTCAATCAATTATAAAACCTTGAACATTTTATTTAAAGATATTATTACTCTTTTCCTAATTTTAATTTAATACTTCATAAATAAACTATCTAATTGAATTTTAAAAATATATATAATGTATACTTTGCTTATTCCTCCATTAAAAAAATAATCCAATAGTTTACTTTATATTACAAAAAAAAAAAGCATTTATCACTTCTGTTATTGATGAAACAGGAATTATTTGATAACCATGGGGACTTTTGCAATTAAAAAACGATGATGCTATTTTTAAATAGATATGCTGTAATTTTAGGTAATTGAAAATTTTAATTGATTTTTTAAAAATATCTTTAGTGAGAATTATCTGTGAAATTGCAAATTGGAGATTTTTTTTCATATGTTAATTCCAATATATTTTTAAATACCTTTGACATTGAATTAGTTATTTTCCAAGATTACCATTATAATTTTTTTGTATCATTAATGTCAATGATCGATTTATTGATCATTTTAATTAACTGACATGAACTATCATAATTCTCATTACTCTCTCTTTGAATGAGAAACGATGAAAGCATATCATCTATTATGTATTTTTTGCTTTAATGAAACTATTTAAATTCATATCAATATATATCTTGAAATTGTCATATTAATAAATTACCAGTAATATTAAGATTTAGGAAATAATCTAAATTTTCTGTGACCTGTATAGAACTGGAAGACAAAGTCATCTTTAGAATGGTCAGCAGGCGGTATTCTAATTGGTGAGAGTATGAGTGAATCTGAAGTTATTATTAGACATGGAGAACTGTTGTGTGGTGTGATAGACAAGGCTCAAGTTGGACAAACACCGTATAGTTTGATTCATCTCTGCTATGAGGTAAGCTCTCTTCAGAATTGTTTTTTATGGCTATATTTTTCAATTAAGGTTGGGTTTAAAAAAATCAAGTCTTAAATCATTGATTTTGTTATTGTTATTTTATAGAAATACTCTTTCCATCATTATTCTGTACATTTGGCTGAATAAATAAATAAAGATGACAAATGAATCTATTATGTATTTATGTATAATGCTTAGAATTATTGTAAACTCGATAAGATTCTTGTTATTTTTTTTGTCATTGTTTTTTATTTTAGATTTTTATGCAAGTTAAATCCTAACTTCTTTATTTTTTCCTCTTTAGAATCGATAGTTGCATGTAATATATATACATGTGTGTGTTTGTTTTGTTTTGTTTGTAGTACAAATATAATATTTTTTTATTAGCATTTTTACATTTTTATTCTCAAGATTTAATAATTTGATGTATGGTATTTGTTAAAAGTATTGATGAACTTCATTTCATTTCATTTTTTGAAATAATTTTTAATTGGAAAAAGCAATTTTGGACAAAAGAGTAAAAATATGAAAATGTGTATGGGTTGTTTCTGTTAGGATTTTACTTCTGGATCATTAAACCATTCTTACTTATAATAATGATGAATGCATATTGTTACTTCACAGGTTAGATTCTTTGACCTAAATCTTTCAAACATAGCACATTTATATATTTTGGAAAGTGATAATGTGCACCTCATAAGAATTTTTGAAAATTTTTAGAATAAGAAAGAAGCAAAATTTAGGCTTTTTTTAAGGGGGGGGGGACTTTTGAAAATTTTACATTGCAAATTTTATTTCTTCATTAGCTTAAAATTCAGAAAAAATCTTTTTTCTATGATACCAATTTTTTGTCATATAATTAAAAGAAATATTTTTACTGTAGTTTCCTATAAAAATACTGACATACATAGAAGCTAAGCAAAGAATAAATATGTCATGAGAGATAGTACAAAAACATAAGAATTCTAGAAGGACAAAAAAGTTATTAGAAGACATCATTATTAATGTGGCAGATATATATATATATATTTTGTTTTTGAAACAAAAATAATTTTAAAAAATTGCAAAATAATATAATTAAAGTTCTGTCTTAGCACAAATTTATTTGCAAAGTAAATTTCAAGGAAGTAAGTGACATATTTACTTAAATTTGAGATGTCTGTCAATTTTATGTTGCTACCTTGTTAAACATCTAGAAATAGTAGTGTATCATTTATATATTTATAAATTTTGGATTATCTGACCAAAAATAAAATAAAATAAAAGATATATGAATTGTATATAAGTAGTTGAATATATAGTGAGAATGAAATTGTATTATTGAACATTTGTCAAAAGTTAAAGTTTTAAAATATTTTGTTGGAGGATGAATTTAATCAGTTCATGATTTATGCTCATTTATCTGCTTTTTTAATAACTTAAAAAAATAAAAGTGTTATTCAGTTAATTAACCAATCAAAGTTAGTTTTGATATTACTGAATTGTGAATTGTTTTGTATTGAATTTTGTTGTATTATTATTCTTATTTCTAAAATATTTAATGAATTAATTTATTTTTTTAGTTATATGGAGGAGAAGTTTCAAGTGCGATTTTATATGCTTTTGGTTTACTGTTTACACATTATTTGCAGTATTATTCTGGTTTTTCTCTTGGAATAGAAGATATTTATGTAAACAAAAAGGTATTGCTATGTTTTTAAAATTGTTATAAATAGGATAGCTTTGAGCCTAGGTGTTACAAACTGCAGGATCCCTAATTTTTTACTGAGTAAAAAAATAATCCTTTATTTATATAATTTTGCTTGCAATATCCATCAGCAATTTAATAGTATTCCTTCGGGGTTTTTCCAGTATTCTGGAGAAATACTCTAGAAAAATATATGCTTCTCTCTGCCAAGAGAAAAACATCTAAAATGTCTTTTTATTATTCTATATGTACATTCGTTTTGCTTCACAATTTATGTTGTGAAAAAGAACAGTGTTATTTGTACTGTTACACACTCTTGTGAAATAGTACATTAATACCTGAATTTATGGAGAGGAATGTTTTTCTCATGGGAGGGGGGGGGACAACAGCCACTTCCCTTCCAGAAATAAGGAGTCTAGTTATTTTTGCTATTGAAAATTAAGTATTTTTATGTCTAAAATTAGAATGTAAGTAGAAATTAAACACTTTGTTATAAATTTTTTCATAAATAAATATAGATTTAACTTTATAATATGTATTAATTTTAAAGTTAAAGTGGAATAAAATTTGTAAGCAAAATAATTTAAAATGCAAAGAATTATGAATAGTTTGTAAACAAAAAAAGTATTAGATTTACAAACTTAAACTCAAACATTGTATTAATTTTTATTACTTATTATAATTAGAGAAAAGCAAAGTTTGAATAATGGTAAAAAGTATCATTGCTCAGTGTATATTACAGCAATAATATATTAATCCTCATTATTTTTTAGTATCATTCTATATATATCTTTTAAAATGAAATAATGAGATTAAATTTTCTAACCCAGGCTAATAAGAAAAGGAGACACATTTTGAGGAGTGCTGCAAAGAAGGGCTTAATTGCTACTGCCAAAGCTATTGGTGTAGATGATCCAAAAAATCCAGATATAGAAGAAGTGCTTTATAAATATAAGAAAATACATTGCTGTAGAGATGATTTTGGCTTGCAAATGGTGGATATGGAAATGAAAAAAGTCACTGGTACCCTAAATAGTGAAATAAATGAGTAAGATAGTTCCCTTAAAACTAATACCAGTTTCATTTACATTAAACTGTTTTCAATAAAGCAAAAGTATTATGAAAGTTTAAAAATATTTTTAAACTTGAAAAAATAATTTCAAATTTGTCAATATGATATATGCATTACTAAAGATGGTATCTTATTACATTATTTTTGTTGGTGCTGTTTTTATCTAAATCATTTCATTTAAAATAGATTCTTTTTAACTTTTCTTGAAAAAATCTGTTTTGATTCTCATTGGAAGGATTACATGCTAAATTCTCATGGAAGGATTACATAAAGGATTACATGCTATTAATTTTTAATATTTGAAGTTTTTCTAGGAATGTAAAGTTCTTGTTTGAACAGTTAATCCAAATTAAAATTCAGGGTGTGTTAAAAAGTTTCATTTCCTCTTGATTGAAAATTTAGAAAACAGAAATTAAGTAGGGCATTTTTTTTTTCTGCTTCAGATGTGGAAATGCTCGATTCAAGTTAAAAGTAAGTTTTAAAATATTTTATGTGATGGAAATTAAAATTTTTTTATTTAAAAAAATATGCATTTTAACTAAATATATTAAAAAAATGACATTAAATAAATTCCCATACTCTTGACATTAATTCTGATGAATGAAATAAAATTGTATTTTTTTTTATGCAATGGAATGTCTGGGAAAATAATTACCACACACACATTTACAAAAAAGTACCAAATGTTGTTTGCACAATATCTTAGACACAGGAAATATGAATTCATTAAAAATGTTGCATGCATATGCCATGCTTAATATTGCATTATATAACTTCTTTGTGTTATGTATCTTGAATTGCCAGTGGAAGTAGTTTCACAATGGGATAATAGTGCTGAATAATCAAATTTTAAATAATAGGCTAAGCTAAGGTTTTAATTAAGGTTTATAATTAGGGGCTTAAATTAAGGTTTATAATTAGCTAAAGGAAATTTTAAGATACATGAGATTACAGTGATTGATAATGTAAAATTAATCTCTCTTTTATCCCATAAAACATATTTGAAATTAGGTTTATTTTCATTCATTAATTTTAGATGCAGATAACACAAAATGGGAATGTTCTTTTATGGACATTTCATGCATTTCTGGCAAGGCCATAAAATTTTTAATTCCTTTCAAAGCTCTATAAATCACATACAAGATATTTCATCCTTCCCTCCAACAATTTATTTCTATGCACTACCCTGTTTCCTGAATGAAAAAGGCAAAGCAGTAAATAAGAATTTTGCTTCTCTTATAACTCTCACATGCTCTTTTAAAGGATCCAGTTCATCTATATTAGTATATCTATCAAAACTTGAAGCATGGAGCCAAAATTTGTCATACAAGAAGATCAAATCACTTTTTACTGCCATCTAATAGTATTCAAATAGATGATTCTGTTTGCAAATAATGCATATGTAACATTGTTCTTACTATATTAATCAAAACTGTTTATATGAAGCAAGTGTGGACTGATAAGAGTGAAATCATTGCATTGATCTTGTGGGACATTTATTGCTAATAGATTAAACATTTGAAATGCATAAATTGCTTTTAAATATATTTTTATCAATCCACGTTTCTTCATTTAACATAATGAAGAAATTGCTTAGCTTTAGTAGCATGTAGCTGGAATTGCCACAGGATGTAGTTTTATTTCTAACCAGAAAATTTAGCTCATCTGGTATTTAAAAAGTAGTATTTATTGTAATTGAAGTATCTTCAAATAATCTTACTGGAGTGCATCAATATATTTATTTGATAAAAATGGCATATCCTCTATACAATTTTTTACCATCTGTGATAAATAATCTCTTAATGATATGATGCATTTATTCCTCTAATTTCTTAAAAAGATTTAATTTTAGTTTTTGCATAGGATTTTAAAAGTTTTTTGCAGCTTTATATTGGAAAATAATATGAAAAATCCTATGAAAGTGTATTAAATAATGAACCTTTTTCGGCAACATGTTGATTAAATAGAAATAGTGGTTGCATTCAATTTCTATTTAATCTCATATATTTAATTCTTCCCATGAAATATTTTAAGCATCATGTAATAATATCAAAGCCGTGTTATTTTAATATCTTTACACCTGTTCTGTTTATCGTACAGTTAAACACTCCTTATTGAGTCTAATTCCATGACATCCTATTATAGTAAATAATGTAGTTACTAAGTAACTTTCTAATTATAAACTGTCTCCCCCCCTCTCTTTATGTGTTATAATAAAAAGAATTCTTCTTTGACTCTCAACAATATAAGAAATTCAAATGAATATTTGATGAAACATTTAAAATGGTATGCATTTCACTGTGACTATGAAATATACTATTAAAAAATTATGCAAAAAATCAATTTTTCTCCACCCAAATTGTATAGTTAAAAAGAGAATAATTTGGATTTGAAGATGTTGTAAATATCATTTTTATGCAGCAACATTTTTATCATTAGTTATCACTGTAAGAAACCTTAGAATCCATTAGAGCCCTTTTTAAATTAAAATTTCTAAATAAATAAAATGATTCCTAGGTGTATACTAACATCTTCCAAAATACGTTTTTATTGAATCCAATGATATGAGGCCAAATAAGCTGATGTGTAAAATGTTAATAGGCTTGCTTTCTTGCATTACTAGTAATATACTTTGGGTTTTTATGCTTTGAAGAAAAAGTATATAAAATAAGAAGAATGGTTTTTTTTAAACGCTTTTGTGGAAGCTTTTAATATTTTAATTGTTCAGTTTTTCAAAACAAGAAATTGTATTGAATTTTTTAAAAAGTTTTCAACTTTAATTCATAAGTTTGATTAACTTTTATTATAAAATTTTGCAATACTTAATTTTGTGCATTATAAACGTTTATGTGTTTTATTTTAGAGTATGTATTCCTAAGGGGCTGAAAAAGAAATTCCCATCTAATAATCTTCAACTCATGGTTGAATCAGGGGCCAAAGGTTCTTCTGTAAGTGTTGAAAATAGAATATTCTTTCTCAATACATATTGTCCAGTATTGTAAAAACTGCAACTCACTGATGAAGCATTTTTTCTACATTAAATTTTCTTGAAACATTTTTAAAAAAAGAATACAGAATTCTTTACTTAATAATATAAAAATAGTTTTTATAAATTACAGCTTAAACTGGCACACGATTGTATAAATATGGGCTAAAAGAGCTGGTTTGATGAACATTAAGGGTGAAAAGCTGATAATAAAAAGTATAATTCACTAAGATTATTAATAAAGGAAAGCACTGTTTAAACTATGTTTGTGCAATCTTGAATCGAGCAAAGTGATCTGTGAAAACTCTCTCATATATTTTATAATGAATGTACTTATGTACATTCTATTGGTGGGCAGTAGTTAAGGAAAGATATATTAGGCTACGATAATTAGAATCTTAATTATTGCACCATCACCACTACATCTAATGTGTTTTGAGCCTTTTTACATACCAATTAAAAATCTCACACGGA
Organism: Argiope trifasciata; assembly: GCA_026543055.1. Lineage (NCBI taxonomy): Eukaryota > Metazoa > Arthropoda > Arachnida > Araneae > Araneidae > Argiope > Argiope trifasciata. The sequence goes on along the minus strand of JAPMOQ010065716.1, from coordinate 330,927 downwards.
ATTACAATTAAAACCACAATATTGCAATTAAAATTTAATGCATTTAAATCATTGCATTTTGAAATTATCACAATATGTGCTTATCGAAATTTAGATTGAATGTTTGTCAATCCCTTGATGAATTTGAGGCTATATTTAGTCACTCTCAATGTTTCAAATATTAAATCTGTGTATTAAATTTTTACCATCCAGCTTTTTTTAAATACTGTATTTATTCTGTTAGCGTGTTCTCAGTCAGAGGATTTGTAGACCTCCTTTGAATGAATTTTGTTCAAACTTTAATAGAATTTTACAAATTTTCTGTTCCTATGCTAGATTTCATCCATTAATTTCAAAACAATCAAATTTCAAATTTTTTGATTTATTGTGTTCACAGACATGCATAAATCCAAAACTGTTTTCTTCAAATTCAGAGATAAAATGTTTCCTTTCTGTATTTGGATCTCTATATGAAAAAGTTTCCTTAGCATTTCATAATAGTGTGAAATATTCTATATTGAAATTAGCACTTGTATGATTTATTGTAAATATGGGAAAATTTCTGCATAATGATAAAATATTTAGATTAATGGAGACATAATTTTAGGAAAAAAAAGGCAATGCCTTTTAAAACTATGTTTGAAGTGTACTCAAATAATTTCAGTTAGTATGTTAAAAATTCATATTCATTATCTTGAATTAAATCTGCAGATTTTTATAAAATTTAAAATATTTAATTTTGATTATTTTCTGACAATTCTCTCATTCATTGATTTTTAATTTCTTAATTCAAGGTGAATGCTCTTCAAATTTCATGTCTCTTGGGACAAATTGAATTGGAAGGTCGGCGTATGCCTTTAATGTTGAATGGCAGCACTTTGCCTTTATTCATGCCTTATACTACTACTCCACAAGCTGGAGGATTTGTTGGAGGACGATTTTTGACTGGAATAAACCCTCAGGAATATTTTTTCCATTGTATGGCTGGTCGAGAAGTAGGTTTATTTACTTATATTTTTCTATGAAGAATGTATGTATTTGTATTTTGCAATGATTATCTATTAATGCAATATGATGAATAGGAACTTAAAAAATCGAATCCATGAAACTTAAAGATAAAATTAAATTTGCTATATAATATACTATAAACCTTTTTTTCCCAAATATATATTATTGTTATTTGTCTATTTTAGTATCATTTACTCTATATGAAAATTGCCATAATTAAATAAGTTACTTTTCCTCTTTGCAGTCATACTTAAAGAAAAAATGAGAAAAGTATAAAATCTGGAGAACTGTTTTTCTTAAAAAGATGGAGACAAATAGAAAAAAAAATTAAATCTGACATAAATTTTTCATGATTATAAATTACCAAATTCATTATTATTCTTTTTTTTGTCTAAAATCTTACCATTTTTATTTTAATGTAAAAACAGCAACTTTGAACTAAATTTAATTTGCAGTCATGGATTAAAAAACAATATTTTTAAACAAACTTTAGATAGTTGCATATCTTGTTGATATTTAAAGGAATATATATTAAATGGAGATGTAATATCTGTATATACCAGACTGGAACACTCAGAGTTATCCCTAGAACCCCTACATATGACTGCACTCTCCAAATCCAGATTCCTTATTAAACATCATTGCTTCCACCCCTGTACAGCTGTTCTTCTACTCTTCACGTACAGACCGAACAGCCCCAAGGTAGTTATAGATATGAACCCCCACCTCCAACCTGATAAGATTGTGCTTTACAGAGCTGAGCGAAATCTGACTCAATAAAAAAGGATATCTAACATAATCCACATATAACTCTGTCATAATAAAATATATCATAGCTACCTGTAATATTCTTAAACATGAATACAAAACATCGACTGAGACAGATGAATAGATGCCTTGGTATAATAATACACAGAAAATATATTGTTACTGTACACTAATCAAATTGAACAATATATGAAAAGAAGCCTTGAAACAAATATATTGTTACGAACGCGTAGTTTTGCTTTCCCGCTGTCATCGTAAGGAAGAGAGATTTACAGTAATATGTATTGGATAGTGAATGAGTTTGACGTCAAAGGTCCCTAGGCATGGCGACGAATTTGGCGACAAAATGGAAAGTACCCGAAACATCGAGAATTTTCCCGATCAGTCCACTAGGAGCCGAGATACATCCAGAATGCTCCTGATTGGTTCAAAAAATGCCAGTTCCGCCTTCCATCACTATATAAGGCAGGCGGTTGGTGTGTGAATCAAGTCAAAGCTGAGCAGCGGAGAAAAAGGAAAGAAGACCTGAAGAGGAATCAAGTGAGAAGCAGCACAGTTAAATCAATCGAGGAAAGGTGAAGACCTGAAAAGGAGGTCTTGAACTGAGGGGTCCTGAACGGAGTACTGCTGTGTGGCATATACTGACGAGGCCTGCGTCGTGTGTCGTCGCCGGGAACGGAGCTCTCTTGAACTGAGGATTAGTCCCGTTGTGTGAAGTAGTGAGTCGGCAGTGAAGGCAAGAAGAGACAGAAGAATAGTTTCAGCCTGTTTCGGAGAGACCTACGTGAGCGTAGAAAAGATTCCCTCTCCTGCTGAATCCTGTCTGGCCGCTTTACGAGCTGTGGACATTGTCACTACGGAATTTCTGCCTGTGGACTACTATCTGCAGTGTGTACGCCTCGGCTGTTTATAGTTGTCTCCTGTGCATAATAGTGTTGTAAATACATGTCGTATGTATGCTGTCCTGTCTTCGTCCTGTAAATAAACTTGTGTTGTGTCGTCTAATAAAGGACTGTCATTGTGTGTGCATCATCATCATCTTCTCACACCATACACACCCACTATACGTCGTAAAAAGAACCCGACGGATTTTAGGATAGAGGAAAATCCGTAACAATATTATAGTATATATTTAAATCAAAGTGACTCTTTTGTGCAATTTAGTATCCCCCCCATCATCTATACAGATTTTAACTCTTTTTAGCCGATTCTTGAGGTGCATTTACTGTTTCACTTCTTTAGAGCACTAAGCACATGCACTTCAGAATATTTTTCATATTAAAAAAAAGTTCAAAGTTAGATCAAGGGAATAAGCTGATTCTAAATGTACTGCGCATAATGTTTTGATGAATAATTTGGCACTTCTTGATAACTGGTAACTGATGGTTTATTTTAATGAAGTATCCACCACTCCATTGCAATAAGCACCCCAATATTTGCTATGTGAATTGTGAAAGTGTGCTATTTAGAATACTTGTAATCACAAATTGTGTGCATGTGCTGTATGTATTCCAGTATTCTGACCAGTCAACCACTACATACTTTTTCTTGTAAAGGACAATGGATTTGGCAAATATTTGTCAAATTCATGAATTTCTTTTCTTTTTTAAAGAAAATATCCTTTTATAGACATGTGTGTTTATTGTTTTATGTTAGTGTTTATTAAACAACATTTAAAATATACTCCTATTAATAATATTAATTAATTTCAAATCATCAGAGCCTTATTGATACTACTAGCAAGACAAGTAGAAGTGGTTATCTTCAGCGATGTTTAACTAAACATTTGGAAGGAATTACTGTTCAGTATGACCTTACTGTTAGGGACAGTGATGGAACTGTAATTCAGGTCAGTTACAATTTTTTCTTTTATGCATGTTGTGGAGGCGTTTTTTCTTTAACCTGCTAGTGTTATATTTTGTTAATATATTAGATGTTTATGAAATTCTTTGATCTGTGCTAAGAATTGAAAGAATTGAAAATAGTCTTGAGAAAGGAGTACTTAAAAAAAGTTAGATTTTTTCTAATGCTATTTCAGAATATATTTATATATTCAAAATATATTTGTATGTATATTCAGAAATTATGTGCTTTCCTGCCTAACTTCTGTCATACCTACCTCCCAGAAACTAAGTAATACTAATTCTTTACATAATATCTGTAGAATAAACAGTATCTCCTAGTTTAATGTCCATAATAAAAATTGCTCATATTTGTTTTTCAGAGTTGGAACAGTATACATTTGATAAATAGTAGATGTTAAACATGAAATAATTAGAAATATTAAAATATGTAAAACAAAATATTTTTGTATGGTAGACTAATTAGTCTATGAAATTTGAATAAATTCTTATCTACATCCAGGGCTTAAACTTTTCATTATATGCAGGCTTCCTTTTAGATTTTTTTCAATTTGATGTCAATTAGAATAATTTTCCTGTGAGCATGAAGGAAATAATTAAATATGGAAATTGAAGCATTAAATGATCGGTTTAGAGTTGAAATAGAACAACAGCTTGTAGAGTATTTGAGTTTGTTTTGATATTAAGCTTAAAAATGGGCGATTTTGTTTTGGAATTATATAAGTTTTGTTTTTTCAAATCCAAAATTTTCATTGTTTTCTCTTCTGGGAAATATTGGCCAGATTTGAATTATGATATGTTTACAATACTTGAATTTATTTTGGAGAATGGATAATTTATGGCCAAATGTCACGATTTTTATTCACACAGTAGCAGCCATTCGATGAATATTTTAAAAGTTGCGGAGGGTTCTCAGAACTTCGATATGATACTGTAAATCAACCATGAAAGATCCCAAGTGTTATCTGTTTCAAGGCATAAATTACTAAATGTTTTCTGTATTAAAATATTTGGATAAAATTGACTTCTCAAATTTTAATTAAGGAAAATATAAATACATTATCCTAAAAAAAGAAGGTTGATAAAACATTGATTTTTTTTTAATGTCAAAGAAACATTGATTACTGATACCGATATTATGAAATGATTTATTATTATTTTCAAACTTGCTTGTTTACTTTCCTTAATGAAATTATTAGTAAATATTTATGTATAAATATGTATCAAAATTATTTTATACATTTTTTTTTGACTTGCTAATTCCACTTTCATTGAATGTGTATGTGTGCATGCACATTTCATTTTATTTTGTCTGAAATTATTGTATTTTTACATCACATTAGTTTTGTGATGTTTGAAATGGAGCGGCAATGATCTCTTATTACATATGAATGTCAGATAAATAGACATCCATTTTAAACTCTTGTATAACATTTTAATGGAATCTTTGAAGTCAAGAAGTGCCCTTGTCTCCATCTTGTACAAATGTTAATGTATGTAAAGGAAGCTTTAGTGAAGAAATTTTAAAAATACCCCTTGCTTTTCTGTGTCTCCCTAAAAGTGATCACTATCTGCATTTTAAAAGCCACCAAATTTCTAAATATAGTATCAAATCCATATCTGAATATTTATTTTCTGCCATTAGACCATAAAATAATTTAGGTTTAATCATTGAAAAGCATTAGTATCTTTTATGTAATATCCAAATGATATGTATAAAGTATATAATATATACAAACAAATACATAAGATGTTTTTAAACTCACTGAAATTATACAACAAAGTGTTAGAGGGTCCTGTATAGATTTTCAACCTGTGATTGCTTATCTTTTCTTTTGAACATAATTGGGAGATTAATTTTAATTTGATTTGAACTGGCAACTAATATTTTTTAATGATGATGAAAAACTGTAAGTTAGATGTATCATTCAGTTTAAAATGTTAAAATTAGTAGGGATTGAAGCTTTCATTTCTCTTGCAATTAGAAGATTATCATAAAATCTTATTGAATATCTCATCTTATAAATAGATTCAAATTAGATCAATTATCACAAATTTTAGTCATGCATACCTACAAACTTTGAAATCGTCCTTTCCAAAATTCCTAGTGATGAAAAAGTATGGCATGAGTTATCTTATTTCCTTTATATTGTTTGTAAATTTATAATGATCCCTTAATTGCATTGAATTTAAAATTTAAACAGTTGCTTTGATTTCAGATGGACAGCAATGCTAAATTTTATTTTTTAAAGAGTCTTTTAAAGTTGGGATATTCATTTATGATCAACCTGTATGTTGTTTTAAAGTAACTTGAAAATATTAGGCAACATTGTAATATTTATTGAACACACAGCAGCCATTTATATATTAATTCTGTAAACAAACTGTGACGAACTGCATACATCATTCAGTGCTCAGTTCATTGCAGTTCCTTTTGTTTGATTGATTGTTCAACTATAACATTTAATTTGTTCATTTCAGTTTTTATATGGTGAAGATGGTATGGATCCCTTAAGAATGCAATTATTGAAAAAAAATCGCCTGCACTTGCTTGGAATGAACTACAAAGCAACCATGAATGAAAAGCATGTGCAAGCTCTGAAGCAAATGGTTGAAGTAGATCTTAATAAAGAGAAGAAGAAGGTTTATATATGTTTTTGCTGTATCATTGTTTAACTATTATCTATAAGTGAAAAAAAAGTTCACCATATTCTCCTGCTTTTAAAAATTTATAAGCAAATATATTGCATTAGTTTAGTTAGAATCTTAGCTTCTTGTTTCGTAAAGTGATTATTCTAAACATTTTCTTCCAAGCTATTCTGTTTTCTGTCAGACTGTCAGCATTAACATCGATGATAATGCTTGTGAAATGAAATTCTCTTGAAGACTTTCTTTATATGCAAGCCTTGATTGTGTTAAACATCTTTCTACTTTTGTGGTATGGAAGCTTGGAGGTAAAGGTCTCTACTTATATGATATCTTAACTACTTTACTGTGATTCAAGATTATGAAATCCTTCCAAAATATTCATCATGGTATTACAATTAAACTAAGCATTTCGAATGTTATTGGCATGAAACATTATCTTACTTATTGGAAAGTTTGGCAAGAGTAATGTAGTTTTGAAATAATTTTTGTCATCTGAATGATTGTTCAGGATTATGTGATACGACTCCACAACAGCCATAATTTAGTTTAAAATTTGTCATTAATTTTAATAGGTTTTCCACCTTTCCAATTTAAAATTTAGGCAGAAAAGGTTTTTGTTTTGCTACTTTTTTTTTCAAAAATACTTGATGGAAATTCTTTGTGTTTGGAACTTTCATTATATTATTTTGACTTATTGTATTCTTAATTTAAAATTGTTTATTTTTCTGCGAAACTGACATACAAAACAGACATTAAAATTCTTTAAGTAAATATTTGCCACAATCATAATTTAATTAAGAAAAGTAATAATTTCAATATTATGTGATTGTTTATATCTTTTTAATGGTTGAATTTTTGTACAGTTAATAGTTTTAGCCATGCAGTTTTCGTGGTCTTATATAAGAAACATCTTAAACATGAAGAATGCAGCAGAACTTAAAGAATTCTCTGACATATTGATTTGGTTTATATCTAACCAGTAAACTATAAAGGGCACATTATATCTAATACTATAATACGAGGAATGGTTGCCAAGTCGAAAATCGCCCCAAAATTAATAAACTCCGGTAAACTTGGGGGTCTGGGGTTTTTGGCCACGAGGAATCGATTGGCGCCGGTTTTGAAGCGCTACGGTCCAGCAGTTCGGAGTTACAGATAGAATATTTTCAAACTTTATTAGTTCGCCATAATGGCTACTTAAATTTTC
>JAPMOQ010065716.1:299648-313454 GCA_026543055.1 Argiope trifasciata | reverse complement strand
AAGCATTAAAATAATTAAAACCCATTTCCTGAATCAACAAAAATTAAATCGAAACTATCTAGGTCGAAATTAAAATTTAATTCGGAATTAGACAACAAAAAGTTTACAAAAGTGAAAAGTAAATGAAATAAAACCTATTTATGAAACAAATTTAAATTAATGTAATTAATATAATAATGAAAACGAAACTAATAATTGGAACGGAACTAAAAATTGGAATCGAAACTAAAAATTATTTAGGATTCGAACCAGTTTAAAATTTTAAAGAAACCAATCATTGTATTTAGTGAGCGAACTGCAGCTACAACTAAAATACAGATGAATATAAATGAATTAATAAAAGAAACCAAGTAAAAAGGAATACAGCCGATGGAAAAAAAATCCGGTGGATTTTCGGGTCACGAGGGGTCAATACTGTTGGACATTGTCGGATGCCTCAGAGAAAAGAAATCCCTTATTTTAAATCCTTGCCTGAGGATGACCCTTGAAAAAGTCTTCAGGCTGGATTCTTTTTCTATTGGTTGTAATTTTGATTTACTTGTATTTCTTTTTACTTGGCTTATTTTGTTCTTTGTTCATATATATATATATATATATATATATATATATATAAACTTTTTCAAACATTTTGTCATTTAATCCATCTTTCTGGTTTTCTACATTTGAAAAATTGCATGTCATTATACATTCAATTTCTTTTTTTCAGATCTAATAACCATTTTAAGCTACAATTTCCAAGCACTAATATTTGATTATCAACAAATTAATTTAACAATGTTCAAATATACTTTCTTACCTTGATATCTGATTTTTACCTTATTTTTTTTTCTTATTACTTAATAATTTTTTTGATGTTGAATAATCTTGTTTATTTTTGTGACTTTAGACTATACTTGCTATTTTTTGTTAGTACCTGTGTTAAAACCTATTTTTGAAATTTAATGACATTTTTTTTAAAAACTTTGAGTTAAATTTAAGTATATTTAATGTGTTGATATCAAATTTAGCAGCAACTTTTCTTGTATCAACTATACATATATATAGAATATAATATGAGATTCTTCCATGTAAATATGAAATGGGATGTTGCACATTGTCTTTGGCAACGATTTGATTTGTGGGTTTTATGGCTGCTAAGAATTTCAAAAAAATTACTCCAAGTTGTGCATTTTCAAACTTTAAATATATATTTAAGTACCAAAATTGATCACTCTAAGTTAAATTGTCTTGGCTTTATTGAGGTTCAACCTTCCACATATTCATATTTATTATTGATAAAAAAAAGTATGCGTCTTTAATTTAGTAAATAAGTTTATATGTGGATAGGATGCTTGCTTTTTCTTTTTTTGCTTTTAAATGGATTAAAAGGAGCCACATTTGTTTTCATAACTTTGCATTATGACCAATTGGCAAAGTATAGTAAATGTTCAAATTTCATTCAGATGAGATGCTGTCTGATTTGGATATTCCATGTTGTTTAACTTACTTGGAAAACTTTTCATTTTGATTGTGTAATGCACATTTTTTTTATATGTGATGTACACAAGTTGTCAAAATTAAATTTACTCAGTTTAAAGAAGAAAAAAGCTTTTAAAGTTGTATATTTCCATTCTCCCAAATATGTTTTTGCTGACTTTTATAACTTTGACTTTGATGGTACTTGCTTCTTTATTATTGATACAGGTTAATAATTTTCTAAAATAAGCAATTATATTAATCCATAACAAAAAAATCAAAATTTAACAACAAAAAAAGAAGAAATTATGAAATGTTTTTCTGGAGAGAAATATCTTAATGATTTTTCCAGAATTACATATGTTTTCATAATATCCCTTTGTCAAAAAGTTTCTTTCTTCTGAATTTGAAATTTAGAATAGAATCTGAATGAAAATTTCAGTTTTTTATTTATATAGATTTTTCTACTTCTTTTCATTTGTATTTATTATTACTTTCTAAAGCATGTTGACCTGTTGCTTTCTTCATTTGCAATGATAAAAATTCAAAATGATAATTGCAATTTGATTATTTTTAGAAGCTATATTTTGTTTCAAAATTAATTTGTAAAATATATGCTTATCATTTATTTTCTAAATAGTTTGTGAAAAACATTGATCCTTATAACTGTGATGCCAAACATCAATGCGAAATTTATCTTCAAGTAAGTTCATAAATTTTGTGTTCTTGTATATCATAAATTTATAGCTGCTGTTTGGGGAAGGAGTGAAAGGGGATATAAAAAACAAAAAAATTATGAGTGAAATGTAAAATTATTTTTGTAACCAAAATATTAACCAATAATATTTTGCATCTGTTTTTGTGCCCCTCCCTTCTTTTAATACTTAACAGTTTTTCAATTTAAAAAATAAGGGGAAAATGCTTGAAATCTTTCTATAACTTGTGTTTATGAATTTTTGTCCAAACTTAATTCATTTCTAATATAATTGAATAATTTGACATTATAGGTGCAATATATGTTCCAAGATTTAATTAGAATCTGTGGAAAAATTAGAATTTTTTTTTGTAATTAATAGCTGTAAATAATTTTGATAAGATAATTAAAACAAATTAATAATTTCAAGATTAGATACTTTTTAATTTTTTAAATAATATTTATTCATATTCTATAAATTTATATGTAATTAGTAATATTATTTAATTGTTTATAGATATGAGGACAATATACTTTGCTTTCTATTTATATCCAAATTTTAATTAAATCAATCAGAAACTGCTAATCTTTCATGTTCTAATCACTATATATATCATTTTATAATCTTGATTTATTATTTTGCCCATTGTATTGGCTTTCTTAATTATATTTAGTGACAAATATGAATAATATTCATGGGGTGTCAAATGCAACCACAGATATTGTCCTTAACTGCCAATGTACTTGAGCTTTTCTAAGATTTTAAACACCATTTTACAAGCAATGTATGAAATTCCATCAAATTATAATTAAATGATGCAAAATAATAATTAAATAATTTTTACTTGTTAAATATTTTTTTTGTAAATAATATCAATTTATTAACATATTTTCTCATAACTTTATGTTTTACTTTTCAGTTACCTCTTAATAACAATAAAATAGATATGAAATCTCTTCTTGAAGAAGAAATAAATAAAGCTAAAGTGCATTCTGTTCCTTTTATAAATGATGCCATTTTAGTTGACAATCCTAATGCAAAAGATGGCTGCAATCTGATGTTAAAAACTGATGGAGTCAATTTTCTTGTAAGTATATAGTTCAAATATAAATTACATGAATTATATTAACTATACTGGTTAATTTTCAGAAATTTATATTCTTTGTATGATTTAATTTCCTTATTGTTAAAAGATATTAATAATATTAAGTGTTTAAAAATAATAAACATATATGACTAAAAAATTAGCATATATTGAAGTAAATGTCAAAGACATAGCAAAGGCGCTAATATATATATATATATATATATATATATATATATATATATATAGTAATATGCTGAAAAGCACATGAAAATTTCAAGTAATTAAAGTAATAGTTTGAAAGCTTTAGCTTAAAGCTAAAGTTTAAGTTTAATTGGGAGAATGTATTATATTTTATTGTTCCTGTCAAATCAAATTATGAATCATATTAAATAGATTCGGCCATATTTACTAATGTTTAAAGCAGTGTGTAGGTTTATTTCGAAATGATTTTTATGCTGCCTGAGCTTTTACATGTAAAAAGGATTCCTGCTAATAAAAGTTGTGTTTTAAAACTATATTAATTTACAGTGAGGAATATTGCAACTTTTTATGCATTTAAAAATTTCTGTAATTGAATTAGATGGAAAATTAACGTATTTGTTTATGTTTTCCTTCTTTTCTTATTTGTGCAATATTAGTTAATGCTTTTTGCAATATTTTATAATGCATATCTTTCTTTTGTAGGAAATTTTTAAATATGTTGATATCTTAGACATTAATAAAGTATACAGCAATAATATCCATGAAATTGCCAAAATATACGGTATAGAAGCTGCTGCTCAAGCCATAAAAAAGGTTGTTTTTTTTAAATTCTATTATAAAGTTTTCGTATATTTAATATTAAAGAAAAGTTATTTTGAACTGCTTATTTACATTTAAGTTTTTATTCATTTTTATGAATAATCTAGACCTTATTTATACTATAAGTTAGAAATAACTTAATTCCACATGTAAGATCCTTCTTTTAAAGTTATTGTTCTATTCAGAAATTTTTCTTCAAAAAATTTCATCCCTCTTATCCAAATATATAATCTTTACATATGAGAATCCACTGTGGTGACATCTTAATAAGCCAGTAACTGCCACTAAACATTGGTGACCATTTTTGTATAGTGGATAAGTTACTGGATTTCAAACCCGAACATCGCAGGTTCGATCCTTGGTGGAATTCAACCTACGTATTGGCACAATTCCGCCAACACATACGCCAAACCACATTTCAAATTCAATTAATGTATTTGTGAGTTATTCACAGGATGTGTAGTATCTTTAAAAGTCATTAAAAACTGCTTTTTTTCTTCTTGTGGTCCTTATATATGGGTTTTAGTAAGACAGTAAAACAAAGATTATGTTTTTTTAAAACATGAAATTTTGAAAAAATTTCTTAATTTTTTTTCTTTGAAAATTGCTAATCCTAATATGATTTTCTAATTATGTTCCTTGTTCTGTAATTGACGAAGTTAGTACAAACATAAGAAGGGACAGATTTTTGAAAAACTTACATTCCTTAAAAGCACTCTGCAATAAAGTTATGATTTTTAAGTATAATTATCAGCAGCTTGTTTTAAAAATGTTAGAATACATAATGAGCACAAGTGTGGAAAATAAAAAGAAACATTCTTTTTTATACTTTCATCTGAAAGAGTAAAATAATATGAAGATTCTATTTTCATAGAATTTATAGATTTCCTAGACAAATTATCTTTACTTGTTTTTTATATTTTTCATTTCAGGAAAATGAAATGGCATGAGTTTTTTTGAAAATATTATTTGAAGACCATAAATTAAAAATTTAAGAAAAGGATATGGTTCTAACTAAAATATTGAAGTGTGAAATTTGAATGAAAAATATCCTATGTTTCACTACTGGTATTTATGGCAGCAAAAAGCAGTCTGAAAAATCCACTCAGTAAACATTATTAAAAAAATTGAAAATATTAACAACATCAGCCTTTTCAAAATGTCAACTATTTTGGTGAAACAAAGGCAAGAGAAAGATTAGTTAATGATACACTGATGGAAAATAATATCCCAACACTAGGAAGGAGCTGTGCTAGATAAACGAAATTCGGTAGTCGTGTTTATACATCTGAAAGATGACGTCGATTCAAATTTCGAGCTATGCGCGTAAGTGTGGCGCTAGTAGCGACACTATGAACATGCAAATGAGGTTTGCTTTAAATAAGCGCTGTAAGGTTCGTTATCGTTATTTACAGTTGAGATTTGACGTAGTGGGTTAATGTTAGTCAAGGATGCCTCTGAGAAGACGAAGAAGCCATTATCAACAACTCACTGAGTTTGAATGAGGTCGTATTGTAGGGCTACGAGAAGGTGGGTTTTCTTTCTGCGATATTGCTAAAAGACTTGGCAGGAATGTATCCACTGTGCATGAGTATTGGCGGCAGTGGTCAAGGGAAGGTACTGCCTCAAGAAGACCAGGTTCCGGGCGGCCACGTGGTACTACTGAGAGGGAAGACCGTCGTACTCGGCGTATGGCTGTGGCTAATTGTACTGCGTCTGCAGCTGAAATTCGAGCTGCAGTTGGCACCACAGTGACACAACGAACTGTTACAAATCGGTTACTTCAAGGGCAGCTCTGAACCAAACGCCCTGTACAGTGCATTCCACTGACTCCAAACCACTGCCATTTGCGAGGTGAGTGGTGTCAAGCTAGAGCTCATTGGAGGATGGAGTGAAGATTTGTTGTGTTTTCTGAAGAAAGCCGGTTCTGCCTTGGTCGCAGTGACAGCCGTTTGTTGGTTAGAAGGAGGCCAGGTGAACGCCTGCTAGTGACCTGTCTGCGGTCTAGACACACAGGGCCTACACCAGGAGTTATGGTTTGGAGAGCAATTCCGTATGACAGCAGGAGCACTCTCGTGGTTATCCCACGCACCCTGACTGCAAATTTGTCCGTCAGTCTAGTGATACAACCTGTTGTGCTGCCATTCATGAACAGCATTCAAGGGGGTGTTTTCCAACAGGATAACGCTCGCCCTCTTACCGCTGTTGTAACCCAACATGCTCTACAGAGTGTCGACATGTTGCCTTGGCCTGCTAGATCACCAGATCTTTTTCCTATCTAGCACGTATGGGACGTCAACTCCAGCGTCATCCACAACCAGCATTTAACCGTCCCTGCATTGACCGCCCAAGTGCAACAGGCATGGAACTCCATCCCACAAACTGAAATCCGACACCTGTACGACACAATGCATGCACGTTTGCATTCAAAATTCTGGTGGTTACACCGGTTACTAATGTACCCACATTTCACATTTGAAATGGCTCTACCTGTGATCTTGAAACTTTAATCAATTAAATATGTTACCTAGACAAATGTATTCCTAAAATTTCATTACTGTACAATAATTTTTTCTTGGTGTTGGGATTTTTTTTCCCATCAGTGTATAAAGCAAGGTAATTGCTTTCATGATCTTTTTGTTGAAAAAAAAATCTTATCATTGGAAATTACAGAAAATGAATATAATGTGTTCAACATACCAGAAACTTTTCCCTACTAACAAAATCTAATGAGTTTCTGAAAGCTATTTGTGAACAAAATTGTTTTTACTTGGAAAGATTTCCATTCAATCTTTTATTTATCCAAACTTAAGACAATTAGCATGAATTGTGCATACAGTTTTTATTTATTTAAATTTTATTTATTTATTTACCCCTTTCTTTTCTATTAAAGAATTGAAATTTTGTATAAAAGAGTTGAATTTTATGTATGTAATAAAGATGTTTTAATTAGAGCTTTTTAACAAAACATCCATAAAAGTATTTTAAATAATTTCATTTTAATGATATATATATATATATATAATATAGAATATCAGGCTGGGTTCTTTTTCTATTTCTTTTAATTAGGATTCCATAGTGTAATTTATTCTTTGCATATATTTCCATATATTTCTAATTTACCTAGACTCATCTGTATTTTGGTAGTAGCAGCATTAGCGCTTACTAAATAAAATGATAAATTTTTAATAGTTTTTTTAAGTTCTAATCTTATTCGAATATGAAATAATTTTTAGTTTCGATTCTTATTTTTAGTTCAGTTCCATACTTAGTTTTGTTTTTTCTTATATTGCAAATTTTATATATATATATATATATATGTATATATATATATATATATATATATATATAAATTTGGCTAATACCTAAATTTATTTCATTTAACTCATAATTCTATAATAGAAATTTGTTTTATTTAAGTTAATTCTTATTTTCCAAAGGTCTTAAAAAGTACTTGTGAATTTTCAATATAAAATTAGTCTCTGTGTCTTGATTCAGGTTTTTGCAATTTTTCTAGAAGACTAAAAAAATATTTTCAATGCTAAAGCTGTGTGTAATAATGCATTTATTCTGCATGAAATAATCAAGAGCTGTAAGAAAGTCAATAACTTTATAAAACAGTTTAGTTATGATTGATTCACTGATAGGAAGATCAACTTGCTTATAAACAACTCTATTTCTCCGTAACATATATGTGGGAAATTCAGATAAGATAATTATTTTTAAGAGAAAGGAATCCAACATTCTTTAATGAGTATAACTTAAACTAATTTATATTTACCATTCTTAGGAAATTGGGGATGTATTTGCTGCCTATGGCATTCAAATAGATCCACGCCATTTATCACTAATATCTGACTACATGACATGCAGTGGTCAATACCGACCTTTCAATAGAACAGGTATAGAAGGAAATGCATCGCCTCTTCAACAAATAACATTTGAAACAGCAAAGAATTTTCTGGCACAGGCAATGGTTATGGGTAAGACATTTTTCTTCAATTATTTCAGTTGACTTTTTGTAAATATTAAATCACAGGAAGAGAAAAGCAATGTGTTTTGAACTTGAAAAATAATTTTAACTTTGATAAATTACTGTTAATACATGTAAAATAGTGATGGAATCATATATATTGGAAGATATAAAAGAAAAAGTTTTCACTTTTGGTTTCTTAAACACTTCAATTCCTCATATCTTAGGTCAATAGTTAATGAAGATATTTATTTGCTAAATATTTTGTTCTGATTCCAATAATGTTACGTCATTGTGTTTTAAAAAAGTTCACTTTTAATTAGTCTTTTTTAAATATCTGTAAGCATCAGAACTATTACTAAATTTAAATTTCACTGTCACAATAGATGATAATGAGGCTCCATTTTTATCTTTCTTCTAACCATAAACATTTGACTTTTTCCTCTTTGAGATTATATCTCTTTAAGGAGATGTAATCCTGGAACACTACCTTGATGGTAGTTAGGCTACTGGTATTAATATAAATATGTATACCAGGGCTCTAACAACCATTTTGTGATATGATCTGTAAAAAATATTTTGTCATATGCATTGTTAGATTAACTGTAACTTATACCTATAGTGGATGATCTAATTTCATATTAACTGTCACATTCCTAATATTACTGAAGTCCACCAGATTTATATATATATATATATATATATATATCAATTCAAATTCATTTGTAGCAAACAATTATAGCGTTTATATTGGAAAATTATGCGGCTCCATGGAATTTTCGCTACATAATGCACATACTAAAAAAAAAGTGCTTTTGTAATTTAAAAAAAAAAAAAAACATTTATTGTTTAAATCCCCACCACTTTTTTTTCAGATATAAATTTTAATATTTTAAAAAATAATTAAAAATTTAAAAACAAAAAAATTAATTCAAAACGTTTAGCTATTTTCTCTCTCCAGAATAATAACTTTTGTACATATTATTGAAATTTGATCAAGGAAAACTTCATGTAGAAGTATTTTATTTGAATTGAAGTTGTGCTTCAATTGTGGAATTCCTCTAAAATTATAAAATTTTCTTATCATATACATGAACAAATTATTTTTAATAATTCAAACTTTGTATAATTTTTAAAATCTAATTTTCAGGTGTACAGGATCGTATGACGTCACCTTCTGCTAATATAATAGTAGGACAATTGCCTCCTGCAGGCACTGGTTGTTTTGATTTATTATGTGTCAATGGAGCTTCATGATTTGTAAATACAAATTATTTGTAAATAAATTTTTTGGTAAAAAGATTGCTAGCATTTTGATTGTTACTCATCTTCAGGATATTAACTATAATTGCGAATCAATAACTGATTCTTAATGATATATTGGGCTTATATAAATTATCTTTATCAATAAGCATACTTCTATAAAAACATGTTTGAAGTGTTATATAGTTTCTAAGTTCTATTGATTTTATAAAAATATGTTTGCCACTCTGTCATTTTAAAACAGCAACTAACTTTTTTTGACAAATAATGCTATTGAGTTTTAATTTAATCACCTTTAATTATCATTAATCTAAACAATTTTTAAGAACATTTCAATAGTGGCCTCGAGAAAAATCTGCCAGTCTGTGACATCCTTTATTATTATTATTTGTAATTTTAATGTTCCTATAAAGTTTTGATTATTTTGTATATACAGGGTATCTATAAAAGAACTCCGGGGTTTTAAAAATTCATATCTCACTAACTATAAAAGATAGCAAAATTTAGTCGATTTCTCTGAAAAGAGTAGCTCAAAAAGTTTTACTCATATGAATTGGGAATGTTTGCATCAACTGTTGGCGACGCTGCAAGGCGTTGACCTTGAAATGATGGCGACTCCGCAACAAAAGGCTCAATGTGTTATTTGGCTCATAGAAACGAAGTCTGTAGTTACCGTACAAAGAAACTTTCGACGTAACTATGGTGTTAACCCGACTTCTGACAAAACCATTCGTCAATGGTTCAGTGCAATTGTGTGGCAACCGTCCCCCCAGACATGCTCGCCAGGACATGGGAAGAGGTAGAATACCGTTTAGACGTCCGCCGTGCCACTAACGGGGCTCATTTAGAACTTTACTAAGTGTTAAAAAAAACTTGAAAATGTAAGCTTTTCAGTCATGTATAAAACATGTATGTATGTTTTTTATTTCATTAAAATATTTTGCCTCAAAACCCCGGAGTTCTTTTATAGACACCCTGTATTTAATTTGTTAAATAGTATAGTAATTTGTTGTTAATAATGTGTTTGTTAAATGAATATTTTAAAAAGTGGTATTAAATGTGTTTTTTAAATGAATATTTTAATAATTCCAAAAATAGAAGAAGTTATTTGTGGCTAAGAAGGTCTATGTTTGTTTTTTTCCAACCTTTTCCATATAACGCTCGCTATTTTGCAATGTTCCGATGAGAGATGGAGTTTAGATTAATTATGGGGACGTCTAGGGCAAATTAGTCCTCACGACAAGTCAATCACAATTTCCCGAGTGATTATTGATTGTCACAGGTTCAGGTAACTGTATAAAATTTTCAGTTACGTTTGTTGGCTCAGGCATTGTAAAAAATAATTCAGAGCTGCAAATGTTTACCTATCTCTAATAACGTTTAGAAATTAGTAATTGTGTCAATAAGATTGGGCACCATCTATATCTGGATTTTTTTCATTCTGAAATCCAAAATTTCTGGGTTTATGGAATACTTCAGTGAGTAGCGAGATATTTTATATCGTTTTTCTGTCTTTCTTTTCTTTTCTTTTTTTTGAATTAATACATAATGCAAAGTTATGCTATTCATAAAAATCTTGATGCAATTCATATATGAAGAAATGCCCATGAGAAAGGATAGTTTTTAAATCCTATACTATAATTCCTATACTATAATCCTATACTATTCGAGGAATGGTTGCCAAGTAGGAAATCGCCCCAGAATTAATAAACTCCGGTAAACTTGGGGGTTTGGGGTTTTTGGCCACGAGGAATCGATTGGCGCCGGTTTTGAAGCGCTACGGTCGAGCAGTTCGAAGTTACAGATAGGATATTTTCAAACTTTATTAGTTCGCCATAATGGCTATAGATGGCAGCACTTAAATTTTCTTTGTCCATTGCCTAATAGGTTTCAAGCGGTAATTGTATAATTTTTTGTTATCAATTACATTTTATTTCCTATGATTTTTCAAACTTTACCTTTGTATAGAATAGTTCCCTTTCCAAACTCTAACTTTGTTTAGAATAGTTTATAATGGTGCACTTTAACCGGGTATCTTTTCACCAATGGTTTCACAAATTTTCTTATGGTATGTATTGTTTTGATAAATCACAATTGAAAATTTAAATCTTCGAGTTAGCTTCGATACCTGTTTTCTCCGAGCGGAGCTCGGTCACCCGCTGGTGACGTTTAAATCGTGGAAATTATGAATTCTTAATAAATAAAAATGCATCTGAAAGTCAAAATCTTTTTCAAATAAGTCAAATATTCTGAAATTAATATGTTAACCAGCTGCTGTTTTTATCAGATTCTTTAGAAATAGTGTTGATGCAAAATAAGTCTTCAAAAAAAGGAGTTTGAAGGGTTTTGCTCCTTTGATGAAAATGCTTTTCTTCACAATTGAGCAAGCACTGTGAATGATTATTAATAAAATCTTCTATGAGCCGCCCACGAGAATTAAAATCTACATTTCCCCAGAGAGGGCTATGGCCATTTAGATCACCGATTATAATGAAAGGAGACGACGATTCATCCACTAAGGCATTAAGATATCTTAATTCTACCCCAGCACTGGATGGAAAGTAAAGACAACATATTGTCTTCAAAGAAGGGTTCAAGACTCGAACAGCAACAGCTTGCAAATTTGTATGTAATGGAATAATAGGATACAAGGAGAGATACAAGGAGATTACGGGATACAAGGAGAGAAACACCTCCAATAGCCCGATCAGATTCATTATCCTTTCGGATAAGGCTATAACGTCTATTGTCATAGTGTCTGCCGGTTTCAAATAAGTTTCTTGTAGAGCTATAAAAATCGGATGGGTTTTATTGATTAAATTTCTAATCTGAGTTGTTTTGGTACGGAAACCACGGCAATTCCAGGGCACAAATTGCTACAAGGTGTCGATTCATTAGTGCTTTCTTTTTCGTTCTTTGCTTTGCATGTATTTGAAAAGCTTTATGAGATAATGAAGTGAAAATTTTTGCTTTATTACTACTATTGCGCTTGATGATTTTATCTATTGCAGGGCAATTGGATGACAGGGAATAAATAGAGGAGACCCCTGAAAATTTGGTAGTTTGATTTGAAACTCGACTAGACGGTGGTAACTGAGTAATACGAGAATCGGTGTGAGCACTGCTACATATCAGTGTTACTTTAAGTGCACTAGAGTAAGATATACCAACTTTTGGAGTTATGTCATTTATTAATTTTCTCGCTTCTGCGGATACATTTTGTCGTATTTTCGTGGCTATCTCTTCCTTTTCAAGAGTCCATTTAGGGTAAGACTTTGGGGAGGAGGTATGAGATTCAGAGCAATCGACACATTTCATGGTGCCTGAAATACAATTATTTACGTTATGTCCAGGTTCAGCACATTTCACAGACAAGGTGTTTTTACTACGACATGCTTTCTGTAAATGGCCGTACCTTTGACATTTAAAACACCTAAGAGAGTTAAGTATGCATGGCCGAGCTCTACAAATTTGGTATCCCGCTCTAATAAATTTAGGTGAAGCTGGTGTTTGAAAAGTTAAAACAATGGTCTCTGTTGGTCTAAGTTGACCTTCACATCGGACGTTAATATGATGCTCGGCGCATACTTGCTGAACGAAAAATTCTGCCACGAGATCTCCATCAGACATGTCGATGAGATCTGGCTCAGAGATAACACCACGTGAAAAATTTAAAGTTTTATGTAAAGCTATTTGAATAGGAGAATCCCCTAATTTGATAAGTTTGCTAATAAGAACAGCTTGTTTTTCCGAAGTCTGCTGTAGAAGGTCTCGAGAACGCAGTTTTTTTTTTATATTTTGTACTTCACCAATTGTATATTGGATTAATTTGTTTACAAGGAAAGGCGAAATTCGATGAAAGGTATTTTGAGTATTAATGAGCATGAAATGAGAATTGGATGATGCTACAGTGACGTTAGAAAAAGAGTCCCTATGATATTGATAGAGATGATTCACGTCCGGTGGCATCGCCCACCACGGAACTCAACAAAGGATGGCAGTTCCCGGCTCTGGAAATTTTCCGACCTCGGAACTCGCCATAATGCTAACCAGAACCTATAAACTGGGAGTCACCCCTTGGGACCGTGACCACCCTTAACGCTAAGCCCAAGGAATGTCCCCTTTGCTTGACCCCCTTCAGCTGTCCAGTTAAGTGTCTGGGATACCGGCCGATTGATACAACGGAGACCGAAATGTACCATCCGTCTAATGGGTCTCTACGCATGGCAAACACGTGGGGGTATTTGCTTCCATGAGAAGCAGGAAGCAAACAGAACGGCGGCAGCTTCTCATGGATACCTCCTTCACCTACCTTCGAGGGGAAGAAAGATGAAAGTGAAAAGCAGAAGGTGGAGGGGAGAGTAAACTGAAAGGGAGTGAAGATCCCTAGGTCCCTCGGGATTGGGATACCCGTATTCAACGAAAAAAGGTAAGCCCTTGAGGGGAATAACAAATTCTAAAACGAATAAAGATAAAAAGATGCGATTTTCACTCAACGGAGGGAAAAGAAGCCGGTTTTGTGTGGCAACGAA
>JAPMOQ010065716.1:277178-290562 GCA_026543055.1 Argiope trifasciata | reverse complement strand
AAATGACTTTCCGAACAACCCAATATTTTCTTTCGAGCTCAAAGATTTGAAGATGAAGATTCATCGAAGTATTAAAGTCGAAACTTTTGGCAAACGCTATGCATTCTCAATACGTTTAATAAATTGTCAAGGACCCGCAAACGGCAAATCATGAAAGTAAACAGAGTTTAAAAATCAAACCCAGTGCAGTATATGCAGTCCTACTAAAATGATAAAGAAAATTATTAAATATCATACAATCAAATATTATATTCTTTGTCTTTATATTCGTATTCTTGGATGTATAAATAATTTAAGTTTCATTTTTTGTTTTAGATCAGAACAAATAAGACTGAGAACAACTAAGACTTATTTAGAACTTTATTTTTACATTATTTACTAAGCTTTAAAATTTTATACAAACCACAGAATAAAAAAATATTTGTGACATTGTTAATAAATTAATCTTTTCAAACATTCTTTTCTATGCATTTTTGTTATAACAAATTCATCATATTTTTATTCCTTTTTCTTAAAATTACGAAATATGTTAATGTAATTATTAAGAAGATGAAGGTGAATTAAGTGAAGAGCAATAACGATTTTATTTGAAGATTTATAGTGCAAGAAAAACGATTGCCACCTGCGTTGCAACACTATCATTATAATTTGTTCTATATGACGTCACTTGTTACGTGGGCTATCTCACGTCGTTGCTCGCACCTGGTTACGAATTGAGCCCCATGGTATTCCCCCCATGCAATGTTTGAAGATGTTCTGACTAGTTTTTTTTTTTTTCCCTCCTCTGTTTTCTTTTTTTTGTTACTTTACGTTTCTGAGTGAAGGATGTGAAAAGAATTTAGGTTTCAGTTTCTGTTTTGAGACCGACATATCTGGCATCGAAAACAAATCGTCTGCTTTATCCGCTAAACCCGATTTTAATTTCTTTGGAATGTTACTAAATATTTTTTCCTTACAAATCACAAAATTTTTTAATAGTAATAGTTTTTGAAAGTTTTATTTATTTATTAGTTTGTTAAATTTGTTAACATCATTTCTAATGCGAACATTTTAAAAAATTAATTTATCAAATTCTTTACATGAAGGTTTACATTTGAAAATTGCTCTTTACTTCTCGGTGATCTTGACGTTTTACTAAGAAAAAAGTTTTTTGAAAGTTCAAAGCTCTACTTTTGCTTTTGTCGGATGTATTCAAAAAAATTACTCAACTGTAAAGGTAAGTTTCTTTTTTCATTTAATGGTTTTGTGCACATACAGTTTTTTAAAAAGTTGCATTTCATATTTTTAAATTCGTAGTGATTATATAATATGTGTGCTATAAGGGTTTTTAATCTTTTAAATTCTTTGACATTTTTATTCTTTTTTAATGTTTTTATTGTTACGATTAGTTTTGTAAAATAAAAAAAAATTGGAAGAAAGTAATTTACTTTGTATTTATATGCATGTGCTTTTCCACAAACATAAAGAATATATGACCTTAGTTAATAGGAAATATTTAACACTTTTTTTTGCCAATATTTCGCAAACATTATTTAGATTTAGTAATTCATTATTTTTATTTTCACTAAATTAATTTATATATATATATATATAGTAGTGGATGACACGATGTTAATACTGTTTTTTTATTATTAACTCATCAGTTAAATTAAATTAATTTTTAATAATTTAAATAGAGTTTTAGCACTTTGTAATGAAAATTAAAATCAACAGGTAAAATGACAGGCTCAATCTGTAAAATGCAAGGATTTCAGTATTTTTCACATGAAGATAAAAAATACGAGTTCAATTCTTGCGAGGATAAATTAGAGACCACCATTAACTTCATAAATTAGAAACGAAAAAATAATCGGAAGCGAATAAATAGTGACAAACGAAAATAATAGTCCGACACCAGATATAGATAGGAAAATAAAAAAATCACAAGGAAATTCACTTTTTATTTTGTCATTTAATATTGTAATTCTGTAATATATATATGTTTTTAAAATAAAATTTTCCTTTCTTGACCTAAGAAGGAATTGACTTTAAATTTTTTTATTGTTTATTTTTTCGTTTATATTTTTATTGTTTAAATTTCCAAATCTAAACAGAGCAATTACTTTATCTATGTTATATTAATATGTAAATCAATGAATTCACTTAATTATTTATAAACATAGAATCACTATTTAAATAATATTGCTTCTAACATAGATGTAAAAAATTTTAATAAACAAATATTTTTTAAAAAAATATTTAAATGAAAAAACTAATATGTAACAATTATTCACATTCTGTCAAGTTAAAATGTAAAGTTAAAGTAAATTAAAACGGTTAGTTTATTATAAGAGGTATTTCCTTCTATTATCTAGAAATGCAAAATAATTAAATCCACCATAACTATTGTTTAGCTGCTCTCCAAACCATATTATATTATCCTGCGATATCATGTCCTTTTTTTTCTCTTGTAGAATGCCTGAAGGATTTTAAAATTAATTGGAATTTAATATGTGTCACTTGAAAATAAAACGACTTCATAAGTTCTGCATTTATAACTGAAATATTTTTTAATGAAAAAAATGATACTTCTAATGTAAAACATCAATTCAAAAAATAAAAGTTCTAACACAAAATTTTATAAATTTGTATATACAGAAAATATTATAAAAGTGTATAATATATCTAAACTGAATGTAATCATATGAATAAATTATCAAATAAATTCTCAGTAAGGTTTCAACAAATGTCTAATCTAAATCGATACGTAGAAATCTTCCGCTTAAGGTAGCATAATCTATGATCTAATTAATATTTAGTAATAATGAATTAGAATTTAATCATTGATTTGTGGCACTTTTTACAATTATAATTATAATTTCGTTATGGTTTTTGGGAATGTTTCAATCACTTTTTATTATTATAATTGTTTTTGAGTAATTATGTTTCATAAAAACAGTTTTTCTAGATTAAAAAAATATTCCTCCAATTTTGAATATGCGAACCGATTCCTTATCGTGGACGGCAATAGGATTTAAGTCAAGAAATTACGAAAATGAGTGATTGAACTTTTTATAACTTTGGTTTTACAACTTGATTGTTTTCCATGTTTAAGGCAGATCAATTTAAATACCTTGTTCTGGAATTCTTTGAAATGGTAAGATGCGTAAAAACTTTCATTGTTAATAATAATCAAATCAATTATCAATAATCAATAAATAATCAAATTAAGGAGTAGAGGAAATCTCAAATACCACCTCATCATCTGATAATATCCTAAAATTATCCGGTCTAACTTAATATCCTACATGCAGTTTTCAATTTTCACATAATTCATCAAATCAGTCATTCTGTCTACCACACTGTGACAGGTTCATTTGCATATTCCTTTGAAAGTTTCATGCTCTTCTTTTATTCCCCATTGCTTGCCCCTTTTTTTTATATTCATCGTTTAATGGAGACTTCTGAAAGCCTGTATCCATCTTTTTGTTATTATCAGAATAATTCAGTATAATCACATGATATTACATTCATATGACGAATATCACTAGACATATCAATTCATTTCTATTGACTGAATTATGATGCCGATTCTTTCTTAAAATTCACATTGAATTTCAAAGGAAAATTCGCATCGTGTTCACGAGTCATGACATCACAGGAATATGAATAAATTGCATTTTTAGGGTTTTAAGTATTTGCATTTTTTATTTCTAGTTCTCAACACATTTAGTTGGAAATTACAGTTATTTATTTTTCGTCGTCGATTATAGCACCTACTAAAATTTCTCTCCCTATACATGTGACGCACGCTTTAAGCCAATTTAATCTTTGAAATGCATTGCTTTTTTTTTTTTTTTTTTTTTTTTTGCTGAAGTAGTAAACTTATTCTCTATATGCTGAAATCTTCATTTAAACCAGTTTTAATAATAATTAATCATTCTTGATTGTCAAATCTTTGCGTTTATCTTTAAAAGGTATTTAAATCACATAAATAATAGATAATTAATGATAGCGAGAAAAATAATGATAGATAATTCTAATTTTGAGAATTTTTAGTATACATTATGAAGCTGTTTATAGATCATAGCATGCTCCCTTTTTTTTAGACAGCAGATTTCTGAAAGAGAATTCAAAAACTATCATCTTGATGATTTTAATTAATTTTTAACTGATAATTTTTGGCTGAAAGAGGAGTAGAATTTTTATTAGACATATATTCATAACTAAATTTGTTTCATAAATATAGTTATATTGAAAGATATCTGTATAATTACTTATTCATTTTCTTAAGACTTTAAAACAAAATTTTCATTTATTTTTATGTTTGGTGAATAATTACTTAAGTGATTGCTGCTACTCTAAAAGTGAATAATTTAATCATTGTTATAATGCCTTGCACTAAAGTATATACTTACGACGATTGAACGTTTGTGGGAATTATTTCAAATTTTTCTGAATCTTGCATACATATAATAATTAATTTGAACTAGATAAAGAAAATCTTAGAAAAGGAAATTAATGAAGACTTTCAATCTGAAGATTAGATGAAAAACGAACAAATAAAGAGAGAGAGAGAAAACTGATAATAACTTGTCTGGCATACTTGCCGTAATTTGACCTACTGCCAGAGGCTTTTGCTTGAATGGTTGAAATGTCATTAAGATTAGATCGTTAGTGCCTTCAAAGCAATTTGTCACTTCCCTTAATATTATGTAACTAATGAAAAGCATTTCTATAGTTATATAATTTTTTGTATGGTAGTTATATAATTATAAATGATATAGAAGATGTAATTACCAAAATGCGCTCGCTCTATAATAATTTTACACTAATTTTTGTATAGAACTTCTTGCTCAAAGGTTATCAAAATATTTCTTTTAATCGATGTATACTTTATTTAATGAATTCGGTTCATGTTTGTCAAATAGGCCGTTACAATTTTATTTTAGAGTTTATTGCGTGCTTTGGGGAGCATAGCAAGGCCTGATTAAGCTCTCTAATAATCCTTAGGAAATGTAAGATTAGGCCCTCTTCCCAACAAACACATTTACAACTTCCAAAATCTTGTATTTTTTTATTGATTTTAATCTCTTTATATACACAGTTTTAGTAATAAGTTTTATAATAAGTATAAGTTTTATAATTTATAATTTATTATTTAGTATAAGTTTTATAATTTAACGATAGGTTATTTTCAAAATGATTTCAATATTTTGTATATGAAAAAAAATCTAAATACTTCTTAATTGCTTTGAAATCATGAATGTCCTGTTAGAGTTACAAAAAATGCTATTTAAAAATTGCTAAAAATGCTATTTAAATTCAAGAAAATGCTATTTAAAAGTTGTAAACGATAATCAATTTGAAATGCTGTCAAAGTAATGTTCCAAAACTTAAGCAATAATTGATTTTATATGAATAAGTTCGATTGCATGATATTTGAAAGTTGATTTTTTTCTGAAAATACCATTAAACGAAATTGATAGAATTTGGGACTCCTAGACAGCTGTCTCTTGCATCACTATTTATTAATTAGACTCTGATATGTCACATAAAAGATTGAGAAAACATCATGCAGTTAGGTATCAGATAGTTTACTACTTATAATTACCATGCGACTGTGATGAAATAATTTCATTATTGTCTCGCAAATAAAGAAAAAAAAAAGTTTCTATAAATTCGTGTTAAAACTTAATATTTGATCGAATTAAAAAACCTTAGTTATTATTGATTTTTCACAAATCACATCATAAAGCTCAATACTGTAGTTCTTTATGTAATTAAATAATTTTAAAATTATATTATGGTTAGAAATTTTAAAGTATAAGCTTAATTGAAATCGCTTTGAAACATGCTTATCTTAAATCCTTTAATTTGTTGAGTAACTTTTTCATAGTACTGAACTCCACATAGAATTAGATTATGGGTTTCGTTTTTCATCATTTCCGTTTGAATAAGCATTTATCTTGAATATTACTGTTCTAAAAATTAGTTTTAGCTATCGGGTGTTAAAAAAGATCATATAATAAATATTAAGAATATATTATACTAAATTTGAAATAGAAATAAAATTGAACTTATCATCCTTATTATTTCACGACCACATGACGTAAGTGCATATCATCAATTTTGCTTTGAAATTTATCACGCAGTTTGAAGGAAATATTAAATTGCACTACAGTGTGATAACACATGATTAAAATGTTTATGTTATAATATTTATAAGAAGTAATTTAGAAATTGAATTTAATTTATTGAGCTTGACCACTCTTAATTTCTATGGTACAGTAATGAATATGATTGCACTGCTGTACTTAGCAGAAGGGTTTTCTATACGATTTTCTCAATATTTACATTATATGTTACCTTTTTTGTGTATATGTTTTGTTTCTAAGTATATAAAACAAACTGAACTACATGTTTAGATATTTTCCCTCTGATCCACATATCTTTGCCTTGTACAAATTTTAGAAAATTTGATACAAACTTACAATTTTGATGTTAGGACCCCATGCAAAATTTCATTTACCTTACTTAATGTGTTTTTGTTTTACTTTATTTTTAATTATAATGGATGAGGGAACAAAACATTTTGACTTTGTTCGTATTTAGAACAAATAAAAATGTACGACTTTAATGTAAGGATTATAGGCTAAAATTAACCCATCTAGCATTGTATATGAACGTATAAGGTGTACTTTTGTTTTGAGGGTTTTATATGGGGGGTCAATGAACAAATCAACGGCCAATTAATGCTTTAACGAATATAGGGCAGAATTTAACTTAGCACTGAAATTATTATTACGAAACCAAACAGAAAATTCCATTAACCACTCTTTGCATTTATGATAACGACCACATGGTCGTAGAGCAGACAGAATATCTGTTGGGAGATTTCATCAGAAGTTTGATAGAAATCAACAAATCTGGTATGAAGATCGTATACCAAATTTCATTCGACTAGAATATTATGAATTTTTAAGCTGCAGTGTACGTAGACAAACTTAATATGATGATTAAATATGATTCAAATATTATTTTTTTTCTTTGTAGATTGAAAGGTTTCGGAGATATTAAGACTCAACAAGATGTCGAGATAATTTTGTTTTGAGATTATAATTTCTCTGTTTTTCGATTACGTTTTTCTTTCTTTCACCCTTTCGTATTCAAGCCAAATAAAAAAAAAATGTTTTGTTTTGCAATGTGATCATAAATTTGATGTTAAATCCTTCATAAAATTCTGTAAAGGCACAATAATATTAATAAATCAAAATTGAAACAATTGATTTGCCTAATTTAATCAACTCTAAACAGATAAAGGTATTTTAATCTTAAAAAATAATGATTGTAATTAATGTAATGTCTTTTAATAATTAGATTCCATGTGAAAAAATAATATAATAATTAAAATAATTAATATTTTGTAATATCAATGAGCTATAAATTATACCGTTTTATAAAAAATGTACATTCTGTATTATTTCATCATTT
The DNA here is from genome assembly GCA_026543055.1 of Argiope trifasciata. Lineage (NCBI taxonomy): Eukaryota > Metazoa > Arthropoda > Arachnida > Araneae > Araneidae > Argiope > Argiope trifasciata. Next base: position 283,089 of record JAPMOQ010065716.1, on the reverse strand, counting down.
TTATACACATACACTTTTTCTACTTTTGATGAACAACTGGATATCATATTGATTTGATACAATCCTGAAATGCCCCAATACCTAAATAAGTAATAGCTAATAATTAATTTTTGTCTATCAAATATCTACTGTCCATTAATTTTGTTTCTCGACTCATTACCATGTTCATTATAATAATTTATCCATAAAATCATAAATTAAACATCATTTCCCTGTAATAGAACAAAAATTATTATCAGTTTGAAATCTTTGTATCAAGCACAGTCAAAATTTTATTTACCATCGCTGCAAGTTTATTATATAGAGTCTGACCTTGCATCCATTTGACCTTTATTTCACAACTCCTAATTTTATGTGTGTGAGGGTACTTTGACGACATTCAGGTTATTTTTTTTCCTTAACCATTTCCTCCACAAGGGGAAAGTTTTGGGTCATTATAATTCTTCAGTTTCGTGCTCCGAAAGATTATTGTCTGTCTCAAAGAATAATCAGTGATTGTATTTTTTGCTTGGTAGCTGGACCATACTGTGGTCTTAGTAGAATCAATGAAACACTGGGAACTTAAAGGTAAGATTGCTTCTCCCTAATTTTATATTTGTATTAAAGACATTTTTAAAAATCATACAGATTTAGTATCAATCAGAATTTAAGCCTAAATCCATCTATCCATCTAATATATTTATCCGATTAAGGCTAAATATATCATTCCGATAAATTTAGCCTTAATCGGATCTTTTCATGTATAATATTTTTAAGGTTGAAGCCTATTTTTAAAGTTGAAAGCCTATTTTTAAGGTTGAAAGTCCATTTTTGTATAAAATAATATAATATACAAGATCTTTTTATCGTCTGAAAGGATTTTAGTTAAATTAAAATATAAGTTGAACCAGTTGGTTTTTGAAACCGCTTACAACTAATTTACTCTATTATTATTTGCTATATTAAGTTAGATTATTGTTTAAGTGATTGATTCAAGCAAATTTTTAAGCACAATTATCTTACTTTTTTTAGACCAATAAAAGCATTGTCAAAAGCCGAATTAAAATAAAAGGGAAATAGAAAATCACTGATGGAATATTTCAAAAAAAAAAAAACGGCAAAGGGTTGGTTAATTTCTAATTAATTAAATATTTAATTAATTTTTTGTGTGTTGAAAAATTTACGCATTTATTTCTCTTATCTTATGCAATAAGTGTACAAAATTTGGTGAAGTCAGCCCAGTTAGCTAGAAGGAGATCTGGAGTATACATACATAAACACAATATCTTTTCATTTTTATATTATTATTCGTAGATTTTAGTTCTATATTTTAGTTATTTTAGTATAAAACAAATTACTCATACATCTGTATTATTGGTATGTGAATCAATATTTTAATTTTCCCTTTAATTACTGAATTGTTCCGTAAGTTTAAAAACTGGACGTCTTTCATTCGTTATAACGAAATATTATACAACATGTTACTAAGATAAATTCTTAATTTTTTTTATTTGCGCATTTCAAAAACTTTTTTGTTAATTATACATTTTCAAACGCAATATATACATCATCGTTCACTTTTTTGAATGCATAATACAATTAATAACGGAAGATAAGTCAATGCTGAAAACTATTTAAAAATCGTTTGTAGTTGTAAAAGACGTTAATTTATCAGAAAAGAACATATTTTCAAAATCTATTTACGTTTCCATTGTAAGACATTTCTTGAGTGCATAGCATTACCAAATGGAAAAAAAAATAGTATTCTGATGTATTAATAACGTTGAATGCAAAAATTTGTTAAAAAACTTTTTATTGCACTTATGGGTACGGATAGTAATTTTATTGAAGTTCCCCAAGTAGTATTAGAAATTTTTACGATTTATGACACTTAATCACAATTGTGATTATAGAATAGCTACATTTGAAATAATTTTTAACACCATTTAATTTCAAATTTTAATTGTTACTCACGTTTGATTCACAGTATATGAATATTTTTGCATTTTACTTTATTATTTTATTTTTTTTACTATTATTCCAGTCTAGTCTCCAGTTAACTACTTTATATTTCCAAAATTTTGTTATAGATCGGAGTTTCTAAATTCTCTCTTATTCTGTATAAATTTCTTACTGTATTTTATCGATACTTATAAACGTTGTAAGATATGTCAAGTATAAAAATCTGTGTACGCATTTGCCCGAATATTTGCAAACTATCCGCATATCCATTTTGGATAAGTTGTGTTTCTCTATTTTGCATAGCATACTAGTATTTATTCAATTGCTGTTGAAAATATTTCCTAATACCAATTCAAATATGTTCCTTGTTAGGTGCATCATTTATGATCGTTTATGAACATTAAAAAAATTATTCTCCTTTTCTTAATGTCAAAGATGGTTCTTCCTTCTCGAACATGGGAGAATGGAACAATTGGGAGAATATTTAAATGAGGTTAGCTAAAAAATGCACAAAAGAAATCTTTAAGTACGATTTTTTAATGAAATCGGAACTCAAACAGCTGATATTTAATCAAAATTTCGAATTTAAACCATAAGAATAAATCTGCTGTGAACAGATTTCATTGACTAACCAGCTATTTTGCCGCTAAATATCATATAACTGATGTTTTTTAATCTTTTGTATTCAATATATGTATATTCTTCCTAGTATAAATAAAAGGAATCAGCAGCTATGAGCCTTATAGCAAAAAAAATCGATATTCAAACAGTCATGTTGATTTTAATTTAGTGGAAGACCGTACGTACCCTAAGTGTTTATAATAGTAACGGACTTATTTTATGTTACTTAAATTTTATGAATATACATTCCATTGCAACATCAATGCATAAATTTCTAAACAGTTAGAACAGAAAATTCGGATTAATTTAATATTCTGCATATAACTTCCTTGTCAATTTTAATTAGGTAACTTTCGAACGACTTTTGTTGAGTGCTTATTCTTTAGTAAAATGAATTTTTTGAGTTTTAAATAATTAATAATGAAAATAGAAGTTTTTTTGTCCTATTTGTGCATGTTATTTAAATCATTTTTTAAATGAACCAGTCAAATGTCCCTTATTACTTTAGTTAAAATAAGTAAAAAATTTCATTTTGATCTTTTTTACTTTCTCGTAAATATATTATTAAGAAAATATAGTTACCGTTAAAAACTTCGAACTGGAGATTTTGACGAATCTTTACATTTTAGACTTCCCTGAGATTAACAGTTTTGGCATTATGTTTCTCTGTCCGTCTGTCAATTTCTTGCAAAGTTGTTAAAAAATCCCTTTGAACTAGACGAATGAAATTTGATAAGCTGCCATTAGGCCAAATTTCAAGATTTCTTTCAGTTGTCGAGTAAAATCTGTTGAGAGAAAATCCGTCTGTCCAATTGTTCAAGTACAAGTTAGCAATACAATTGCAAAACGAAAATATCTAAAGATTGATAAGGCTCGGTACTTTTAATTAATATTTATAGTGTAGACACCTATCAAATTGTGAGTCAAATCCAACTACAATTCGGCCATCTGTTCATTGTACTTTCAGAAACATGTCTCAAAAAAGCAGTGACTTAAATATATCAAATATGATATAAAATTTTGTGACTGCAAGTGTAATTTTATGTCATATTTTTATTTCAATAGGTTAAGAAAAATGAATCAAAAACAAAATTTTGATTTTTAGATATTATTAACGCATGCCAGGGATTACTCTGCATATAACCTCGCCAAGCTCGACAGATTCAATAAAAATTATAATTAATGCCAAAAGTTAATATTGCTAATAACCAGCGGGTGACCGAGCTCCGCTCGGAGAAAACAGGTATCGAAGCTAACTCGAAGATTTAAATTTTCAATTGTGATTTATCAAAACAATACATGCCATAAGAAAATTTATGAAACCATTGGTGAAAAGATAACCGGTTAAAGTGCACCATTGTAAACTATTCTAAACAAAGTTAGAGCTTGGAAAGGGAACTATTCTATACAAAAGTAAAGTAAAGGTAAAGATTGAAGTGTGTTGAATTTCAATATTTTTGACAAATTTATTTAGAAAAACCAAACATATATACATACATAAGAAACATATTTTAAACCTATAACAGCATAAACATAAAACTTTATTAGTTCGCCATATTGGCTATAGATGGCAGCACGTTACCGCTTGAAAATTTAAGTAGCCATTATGGCGAACTAATAAAGTTTGAAAATATCCTATCTGTAACTCCAAACTGCTCGACCGTAGCGCTTCAAAACCGACGCCAATCGATTTCTCGTGGCCCAAAACCCCAGACCCCCAAGTTTACCGGAGTTTATTAATTCTGGGGCGATTTTCGACTTGGCAACCATCCCTCGTATTATAGTATTAGATTGTATGATATGCAATGTAAAGTGTTCTCTGGTTTGACTAGTTTATTAGAGAGTACGCGATAAAGTTTTCGGGAGACCATTCATACTTTTGTTCCCCCCATATTCGTTTTATACTCTCAGATGACACCCCACTATCTATAAATTACAGGATTAAAAAGGAAAACTTTAGCGATAAATTTATGATGTTTAAATCACTAATGCCGTAATTATGACAAAATTATTTCATTTCCTTAACGTGTTCGAGAAAAGAATCAGTCACATATACAACATTTTTAGATTTTCTTTTACTATCAGTTACAAACAACGTCTTGAAAATGTTATTATTGTTTTACAGATTTCGTAATTATGGCTTTTACTAGTTCAATTTAGAAGGAAAGATGGATGTTCTAATTTAGAAAGGAAGACAGATATGCATTTTAAAAAATGAAATGGTTTTATACAGTTAATAGTTCAATGACAATCAATCATTAAAATATACTTACATGACTAATTTAGAAATGACGGAAGTAAAATGGTCGGAAATCTGATTGATACAAAAACTTTACAATATTTATTAACTTGCATATGCAGGTTTGTTCGACTTTTTCAGGCTATCGTCTCACGTCTGTCTGCTAATTCAAACAGAATAATTTCCTCTAGCTTGGAGGTACAATCTGACCTAGCTTCATTTACTCCAAATCTGATGCGCCGTGCAAATCTTTTTTTCCTCAGTGAAGTGGGGGAGGTTGTTGGAATAATTTTAATTCATAATATGAATATTGCATCAGGTGTTTCAAAAGAAAAGAGGTATTAATAAAATATATTTGTTACACCCAAAAAAGTGGAGATGATTGTTGTTGACAGAATTATACAATAAAATTGAATATTAACTTCAGACAGTTTAAGGAATTCGTTCCAAGTTTTAGACAAAATTTATGATGATAATTGCAGTTATATTATCCCGTTCCGAAAGCTGAACAAGGGCTATTTTAAGACGAATCTCGGTCAGATAATGATAATGGCATCTTAGCTGGCGCCTCTTTTTCGAAACTAACACACCACAGTGGCATGGGGGAGGTTATTTCTCCCCAATGGATTTGGCGCTTGCTGAGCCGTGGCCTCAGAGAGAGATAGGTCTCGGAGGCTGAGACCGCTTATATCACAGTTCTTCAGTGGAATGGAGTATCGATCCTGAAACATTCTAGTTAAACCTTCCCACTAGGTCACAGCAGTCCCCTTATAGATTCGTATTCGTTCTTAATATACATTTCTATTTCATTAGCTACAACTCTCTCTTAAACACAGAGTATAATATAATCAAGTAACAACTTTATTCCCCTATAATCTAATACTATAATACGAGGAATGGTTGCCAAGTCGAAAATCGCCCCAGAATTAATAAACTCCGGTAAACTTGGGGGTCTGGGGTTTTTGGCCACGAGGAATCGATTGGCGCCGGTTTTGAAGCGCTACGATCGAGCAGTTCGGAGTTACAGATAGGATATTTTCAAACTTTATTAGTTTGCCATAAGGGCTACTTAAATTTTCAAGCGGTAACGTGCTGCCATCTATAGCCAAT
>JAPMOQ010065716.1:213882-257178 GCA_026543055.1 Argiope trifasciata | reverse complement strand
TCATTTTGACACAAAAATACGAAATGACTTTCCGAACAACCCAATATAATTTATGATAATTATGGGAAATTTTGTCATTATATCAAGGTATATTCTTAGAAATAGGCTTGCCATTCTTTTAAAAAAATCTCTCTTTTTGTTTAAAAAAGTAAAGGAAGATATCTAGATTCTTTAACAGTTCCTCAAAAAAAAAAAAAAAAAAAAAAAAAAAAAACGGGAAGGAGAAGAACAATTGCTGAAAATGAGAACAAGCTGTTTCATTTTGTATTACAGGAGTTTTTTTTTTCTGGGCTTGTCTATTTCTGTATTATCTTTGCATAATCTCATTCTAAGAACCCACAGATTTTCATTTTTGTGTTTCTGGGAACTGCCCATGAATTTTTTTTATATATAAATTTCTTAGCGCCTTAAGAAAAAAGAGCATGCGATTTCATCCTTAATGACCCTGGTCAAGGTCTTATGCTTCTGCAATCAGAAGACAGTGCTATTAATTTTCCCCAACCCAAAGAACAAGTATGAAACTAAATTGCAGGCTTACAATTTTTTTTTCTCCTATTTAAAGATGCGATTAATTATACGAAGTAAATTACCGTTGTAGAAATTTGAACGTTAATAAAGCTTTTTCTTGTATTCAAAAATCCATTGGTCACCTGTAACAAAAAGAATACAGGTAATTATAATTGGATACTTGGCCCATTATAATTGGATACTAAATTAACTACGAACCTTATTTTGCATTCTAAATTTTGTAACTTTTCATGATGTGCTGATGAATATGAGTTATTTTTAATTCGGGAAAGCACTTACATTTTTAGGATGTGATCAACAGAGAGAAAAATACTCTGGCAAATACTACCGTAAGAAAAACTTAAAAAATTCATTACTTAATGAAGCATTTCATTACTTAATTAATGCTGTATAAATTTGAGATAAAAACTAATAGCAGTTTTATAGACAAATAGATTGCACGAAGGGTCTTCCGAAAATTCTCTTAAAAACTTAGTAACATGTATTCACTACTTTCTTCCCTTAAAACTCCTTCATAAAAGGTTCTTTCTCTCAGCATGAAAACTATTTTATCTGTACTGAAAACTTTGTCAAAAGGGACATTCAAATAAGATAAAGTAAACTTGAAATCTCAATTTTTAGGACATAAAAATCTGATAGCTCCTTCTTTCTTCTTTTATATATTTATATAGTTTTGGTTAAGTATTTAATAAAATTGAAAGTGAAGTTTTTTTCTTATATCTAGACATTTATGGACCCTTATAAATTAGAAACACACATTAATGAAGTGCAGATTTTTCCATAACGTTCACAATAACAGGAAATGCCGATTGGTACCTTTATTTTTTCTATGATATTATCATTCTAAACATTATAAAAAGGATTATAAGTAGAGTCAAGACGAAGGAGGTAGTATTCCGCTAGAAGTTATCACCAGTCAGGATTTTTGTCGAATCTATCGGCAAATTTTGAAAAATATATCGAATATAATATTTAATTCTATGCTTTGATGACACTAAGAAATGTGATCAAAATTTTTTAATAAAACATGGTAAATTCTATTTTCTGTATTTTTAAATACTTTTTATCGACCAAACTATTTACTTTTCTTTTACTATTATCAGTATTTCACTACCTTTCTCAAAAATCAATGTTCTAGTAATGAGATAAAAGTAATCTCTACTAATAATAAAGATGGTAACTTTGGAATTATCCTGTGGACATATCAATGCTCCTGAAAATGTGCCTATTCTTGCGAAATGCGTCAATCCGTTGTCGCCATCTCAATGAAAAGCAATTCCCAAAATAAGCATTTTATTGGCGCAAAGCTCCGTTTAACGATAATATCAGATTTGGCAAATGTGTTCGACAGAACAATCCCCGTCTACCTAAAGATTAGTGTGTTCTTTAGGATTCACAATACAATTTTCTTACTAAAAACAGCATCGGAGCTCTTCTTTGGCAATTTTTTTCTTGATAATTGTTAGAAAATTATAAAATTTATATCTAATATCAAGAATTTTTAAAAGCCGAGTGCATCGAAAATAACAAAATAATAAGACTACTTGCAGGAAAAATAGGCCTTAGGAAGGATTTTGAATATACATAGTTTTAAAAGGAATTTCACCGACACAGCATTTTGATCCCTGCTAGGAAATAATATTCCACTTAAGCCTGAAATTACAACTGCATACAAACCGGAATTCCAATGATTAGAAAATTAATTTTTGGAACACTGATTACTTAGAAATTATATCTATAATTTAAGCTAGCTACTGAAGAATAGTTTTTAAACTTTCCTAATGAAATTATTCAATAACTGCTCTTTTCAGGAAGTTCATGTAGTTAGAATCAAAATAAATCAAATTCTGAGAAAATTATCCAATTTCTTTCTCTAACAGGGTCAAATACGCATGTCATCGACTTTCAAAACGACAAGTAGTTCACAGAGGTTAATCTGGGCGTTTTCCTTCCGTGTTCCCATTCATAACTTTCATCTGGTATTAAAAATCGTGGGTTTCTTAGTCACTCTAGGGTCAATTTCTACACACATACAAAAAAAATCCATAGCTGTCATGATAATGGTGAATTTTTATCTTCGATGATAAAAGTTAATTATGAAAAATGACTTAGGCTTTTAATCAATTCAATAAAAAGTCCTGTCTGTAAATTCCATTTGAGAAAATTAAATGCTTTCTACTTTTGATTCATAATAAAAAATTATAACTTACATCTGAATGATTAAACGAGCTGTTTAAACTGTCGTGTTTACAGACAGATATAATTCCAAAAATATGTTCCTTTAAATAAGGGAGACCTAAAACTGATGATGCATCGAAAATTGGAATACGGGCTCTTTGACGATTATAAAAATATCTCTTGGTATACGAAAAAAATAAATAATAAAAATTCTTGAAAAATAAAATTTTGGGAAAAAAGAGTTGGTATTTTATAATGAACTATGTACGAAAACCGTTATATATATGTGTGTATAGACATAAACATATAATTTTTCAATCCGAATCAGTTTCGAAGACAATGAAGAGATTTTCGATTTTTTGACGTCGTTTTATTTCATCCCGGGTAGGCACGCATTATGTATAAGCAGGAACGGCGAGCGCACTCATATCAAAACGACACAGAACAAAATGAGGGAAAGCGCATGAAAGGTTTATCGTTTGTCTCATATAACAAGATATTGATAGGGAAAATACAATACTTGTTTATATACAATAAGATTTCGATAGGGATTTTCTCTATACGCACCAATTCAGGCAAGGGAAATACAAGGATCTTTTTAAAAAAGAATTTGTTTAGAACAGCAATTTTTATGCCTTCACTCGGAGCGCAGGAACTGCTGATTAAAGCATTTTACAAAGCTTCTCTTGAATTAATTAATAGAAAAATTGGAATGGGATAAGAAAATAAGAAAATATTTAAGAATGAAGTTAGTATAGGTTAACTTGTGCTAAAATTAAGAAATTTATTGTTTGAATTAGATTTTAAAATATCATTACATGTCTTTTATTACATTCTTATATGCAAAGATGATCGCATATAGCCAAGCGACTCGAGTTCAACGCTCTTGGTGTACACCATCTTTAGATTTTTATTTCATAGTGATTTATTAATGAAGTGTGTGATATAATCGAACTTTTTCATTGTTTTGATTTTTATTTCTGGATTTACTAATTTGAGGCCGAAATATCATTTTATATATTTTATTTTGATAAAAGTCACCAGATCCTTAATGGTAAATGCTTTCCACTGAGATTACCTATTTGAGATTACATTTGTTTACTTATTTTAATTGTACATAATTCCTTTAGGGGCCTAAAGTAAATTATAGTATTGGATGCTTACTTAATACTTTTTTGTACTTGTAAACATCCATTGGAAGTAATTTACGAAAAGTTCTAACTTTTCAAAGTTGTTGAATCAGTTTAATTTGTATATTTATAATTTATTTGGATTTCATTAAATTCAATAGATTTTCATATTTAGCTGTTATGAATCTGAGATTGTAACTATCAAACGAAATAAGATATTATGAGGTGTAGTTTAATATTATATTCATAGCACCGAAATCTATAATATAATCGTCTATCGCCCTTTGTAACTTCAGGTACAGGACTTATAACTAAATATTCTCGTTCTTTTGATCTGCGTTATTATGGGATATAAAAAATCCCCTAATTTTTTGGCATCTGGCAACTGTTACAGATTTTCTTCTTGTTTTTAAATTGACTGACTTATTTCTATGGGTATAGCGCATGTAGGAATAAAATTAGCTAAGGAGTGATAAGTTTCTTCATAATTTAAACAATTTTTATTACAGCATATTTTAGATTGTAGCAAGAGATAAGGAGATGAAGTATGCAGGGTTTAACTGGAAGTTCTTATTAATATTTTTGTCAGCGTTATATTTATTTTGCATTTCTCATTGAATTGCTATTATCTTTTCTGTCAGAAGAGTTTTCGAACCGATTTTAGTGATTAGTTTTAACTTTGAAATTTCTGGAACATTATAGGTAAGAGAAAAAACCCTTTCAAAGAAATAAAACTTTTTATGTCACTATGTACTATTTATATCCAAAGAATTTTTACTACAATAAATCTATTTTTTAAATTTCTTATGCCTTCTGCTAGCGTTAACGAGATTTCATACAACAACTTTCGATAGTTAAGAGATTCTATCCGAGATATCGTTAAAAGGATAACAGGGTTCTAGGCGGTTACATATTCAAGTGAATTAATAAAAACTAACAAACATTTCCGTCTTCATTCAATTCAGTAATTTATGTAACAGAATTTTATATTTCTCTAATTCTTTTCTCACTGAGTCAATTATCTCCTTAATTCAACTTTTACATAACAACTTAAAAGAAAAAAAATATATTGTTTACTTCTTTGAAACAAAATACATACACCCCAAAAAGTAACTTTTTTTTTTGTCATAACTGGCCTGAAAACAATTGCAGAACCTTAGGTCAGACGAGAATTTCACGTTCATTACTTTTGTCCGAACCTTCTGGAATTGCCATTTATGTGTGTCATTTTTTTTTATTACATCGTCACGGCCAAATGTCACAATTTGGCGAAGTCCTGGCAAGCTGAGATGTTTCGAACGCAACAGGAAGAATAATAACTCACGTATCGAATTTCGGGCAGTGCGGTGGTGAACTGCATTGGTTTCGAATGGGGTTATGGCGGGTCATCGCCGTTTTTTGACACGAATCCACCCTTTAGAGGAAAGGGTGCGGTTCCTGATAGAACTAGGGAAAGTTTCAACTAAACCAGAATGTAACAGAAAGGCAAGATTTAGGTTTAAACGAAGAACAAATCAGTTTGACTTATTTTAACGCTCATAAAATGAAGAAGATAAATTCCAGAAGTTGTTTACTATTGCTTTGCTGGAGTGATATATTAGTGTTTAATTCCTAAACCAACGAGTGTGGCCTTCCCATAACGTTCTCTAATAATTTCTTTTTTTAAAAAAAATTTATTAGTTCTCTCCCTCCTTATAAAATTTTTGCCTTGGCTAGGGCCACGAATACCTTACATAACATTAATAAAAGATAGTAATGAAATATAGATTTTTTTGGCGTGAATAATATTATTATTGAATCTATCATGCAACTGTGCAATCTGAACATTTTTTGCCAGCTTATTGGTATCAACATCTGAATGGAACTACAGTTGTAATCACAAGATAACATACTGAATTTCATTGATTTAAATCGTTACGTTTATGAGTTATTATAATTTCATATACATGTAAATACAGACCGACAGACATTTAACTATTTAGCAGATTTGCCTCAAAATATATTGCAAAAACTGCCAGAGGACTATATTCATGTACTATACTCAAATACTATATTCGTGCTTTAGCATAAGTTGTAAAAAAATATGATATTGCCAATTTAATATTTTCCGTCGGGAATTCTAAACTGTTGAATTCTACGAATAGTATTCTACCCTTTATTAGTAAACTTCACATAATATTTTCCATAAGTAGAATGGAAATAAAAGTAATAGAAAAAAAAGGTCTTCAAATCGATCTTTGCTTAATACTCCATTGCAATTTTTTAAATATATATTCATATATATTATATATATGAAAACATGATAAATATAATAGTATGTTTTTAACATGCATATTTAAAAAAATTTCGCAAAAGTGATCATACTGGCATTCATTATTTTTGTCAGGGAGATGCAACCGATTAGCTTCAGAAGGGAAAAAAAAAAGATGGTTAAAAAATGATTCTTCATTGCATCATTTAATAAACCGTTTGACGTTGCGCAAAACTCTTCAAAATTCGCCTCACACGAAATTAACGTAATGTGATCGGGCGGAAATATCGGAGGAGATTTTTTCCTGCAAGGAATATTTCGCAGGTGCGTTTTTTCCCAGTGACCACTCCCTGCTTTCAAGGTCACAGGCGTTCTCTCTTGGACAGGATGATTTTCTTCATCGGGAATCTTCGTGTGAAGCAAAATTTTCTCTTTTTTTACAACTTATTACATGGCATGACCTTGGCTTAAATTTGTGCCCTATCTTAACAATTTTTTCGAGATAATTCTTTTGTTTTAAATTAATTTTCTAAAACATTTAACTTTTTACATGTAAAGATTACCTGAAATTAAAAATGCTAAATTCTTTCTAAGCTTGACATTTTATTTTGTTTCTTCGCAACCTCCTCAATATCATGACTTGCTCCACCCCAATTTTATTTAATTATGTTCTCTTTTTTATCTTCCTGCTGAACAACTTTTTTATTTCATTTTCATATTCATAATTAGAAGAAAAATGAAAAGCAAAATATAAACGAAGGATTTGTATTCTGTAAGAACAAAAATCGAAAAGCTGTTAAGTAGCTATGAGGAATGAGGGGAAATGAAAGAAAAAACATAATCTTGATACGAAATGAAATCCTTTTTAAAACAAAGTATTTTTACTCAAAATTTATAGCAGTAGGTGAAATTCAATCCAAATACAACTTTTGTAGAGTGAGACATGTGTAATTTTACCTTCAAAAAGTTATCTTTCCATTCTAAAAATAATACAAAAGGTCGGAAAAAATAAATAATCTATACACAGTATAAATTGACGTCTTCTAAAAAATTCTATATGTTTGAAGGAATAAGAATATATAGCGGAATATGTTTGTGAATTGTGTGTCATATAAAGATTTTAAAAAATGGTTTTATAATTGCGATTTTAATTCTTTTCCTACTAAGATTCACTTTTCTGTAAAACCATAGCATCTGTGCTTTGCATTTATCCACGAAAACCTCAAATAGCAAGAGCTGTGGTATACATATGCGATATTTCTTTGCTTACGTTTGATTTTAAACTGTTACATTCCCCCCCAAAAATAAATACAAACTTTGGTAAGACCGTCTCTTTTTAAATCTCACCGCAATTAAATTACAGAAACATAATGAATCTCCTGAGGAGCGAAGTGATGGCTCAGTCAATATCGTTTACAAAGAAATATTTTGAAGCAAACTAAATTTTATTTTCATATCAGATTATACAAAGCCGATAAACAAATGTGGAACAATGGGTAGAATGACTTATTTGAATATTTTGAAATAGTTTAATGCTATATATTAGTAATGAATTGTTTTGCTTATGAACATTTCACGTTTTTATCTTTTTTAATGGTCTAAATATTTATGAACGTGCTTTAAAAATTGGTTTTGTAAATAATTTTGATGATTTCTTAACATATTTTTATACTTGTTTGATGTTGAGCGGCATACCCATGTCATATTAAATGGAGGCAAAACATTAGTTTAAAGCTAATTTTTCCTCTTAGATGTTATTCCACGGGCAATACTGCGCTGGTACCACTAGTACTCCATATAGGGTAAAAAAAATATACCAAAACAAAGAAATATTTCATTCAATTATCAAACCTACCAGGTTGAACCAGAATGATATAACACAAAATTTCTTTACAATCATGTTTTATCAATTCTAAGTCTGTGAGATAGTCTTTTCTCTTCTTTCGCTTTCTTAGGATGGCAATTTATGATTTATATCACTAATAATCCTCATATGATCTGAAGTATTTGGCATAAATCATTCATAAGAATGAAAATAATCTTACAATAGTTTTGTAAACATATTTTTCATTAAAATTAGGCTTTATTTGCTTAAAATAGATAATTCGTGTTAAAAATATTTATTTTCCAGTCGCCAAAGAAGCTTGTGCGCATATTATTAAATATTTAATTTTTTTGAATTTATATTAAATTTCTTGCCATCATTTTATCTTAAAGCTTATAATTTGAATTAAAAACGGTAAAAAAAAGAGAAAAAACTTAAAAAAACAAGAATTAAAAGTTTTAAAAAAATGAATTTCTGGTAGATATGAAATTACAATAGATGAATAATAAATAATGAGGGAAAAGAAAAATATAAAGTGTATAAATATATTTGTTTAACATGCAGATTTTGTTTCTTAGTTTTATTATTATATACTTGTGAATGAAATTCTGTGAGTTATTTCTTCATATCAGTGCAGCATCTTCTGGTAATTAGTTATTGTATGACACCGATTCTCAAATTATTTAAACATTTAAAAGCCTTTTTTTAGAAAAATAATCCAGAATTTCATAACATTTTATTTTTATTTCTTATAATAAATCAAAATCATTAATTGATAAACCCATTTTTTAAACCATTTCTTTATTGAATAACCAAAATTTTAATTATCTGTAATCTTTTTCCGTCATCATTTTTTCTTATTTTTTGTAATTATGATCGGATTTAGTTATTTAAAAGCTCACTTATTCTTGAAAGATAAATCCCTTAAATGCCGTTTTCTAAAATTATGCCTTACTAAAATTTTCAATTTTTTTCAAGTCATAACTTATGTAATTTAGTATAGATATGCTCAATTCTCCTATTATTTTCTATGAATTTTTATATTTATAATTTTTTGTGATCCTTAAAAGATAATGAACAACATGCTGGTCAAATCCAACAAGTTTTGATCTATAGAAGCCTTGTATATGATTTCAAGTTTTGAGCTGAAGGAATATGGGCTTGGACCCCGATTCTACCCAAATTATGCTGCATATAGTGATCTGGTGGGAATTAAATTTTATGATGAACATCTGCCTGTGATGTATAAAGGATTCTTAGAGATAGAGGTGTTAAGTCACCATTGTTACATGGCCGCGAATGAAAATTATTTTTAACTTCCTAAAATATCTTTCATATGATGTCAAAACGGGACATTAATATAACTGAATTAAACATGCTAACACATCTAACGCATGTTGGATCTAACTTT
Source organism: Argiope trifasciata (assembly GCA_026543055.1). NCBI lineage: Eukaryota > Metazoa > Arthropoda > Arachnida > Araneae > Araneidae > Argiope > Argiope trifasciata. The sequence continues at coordinate 247,855 of JAPMOQ010065716.1, read as the reverse complement.
TTAATGTAGGAAATTTCCGATTTGGATCATGCATTCTTTTTTTGGGCATTTATTATTGTTCCAATACTTACAAAAGTATAAAAAATGCTCGAAACTTTAAACAAGGCCAAGTTAAGTTATTCGGCTACAATCAAAGTGAAGAATTTGAAAAATGTTATAAAAAGTTATATATATTTTTTAATATTTGCATAAAAGAGTGTAAAGAAATCTAATACTATAATACGAGGAATGGTTGCCAAGTCGAAAATCGCCCCAAAATTAATAAACTCCGGTAAACTTGGGGGTCTGGGGTTTTTGGCCACGTGGAATCGATTGGCGCCGGTTTTGAAGCGCTACGGTCGAGCAGTTTGGAGTTACAGATAGGATATTTTCAAACTTTATTAGTTCGCCATAATGGCTACTTAAATTTTCAAGCGATAACGGGCTGCCATCTATAGCCAATATGGCGAACTAATAAAGTTTTATGTTTATGCTGTTATAGGTTTATAATATGTTTCTTATGTATGTATATATGTTTGGTTTTTCTAAATAAATTTGTCAAAAATATTGAACTTCAACACACTTCCATCTTTACCTTTACTTTACCTTTGTATAGAATAGTTCCCTTTCCAAACTCTAACTTTGTTTAGAATAGTTTACAATGGTGCACTTTAACCGGTTATCTTTTCACCAATGGTTTCACAAATTTTCTTATGGCATGTATTGTTTTGATAAATCACAATTGAAAATTTAAATCTTCGAATTAGCTTCGATACCTGTTTTCTCCTAGCGGAGCTTGGTCACCCGTTTGTGCTTATAAAATTCATATTTGTTGTTTAAAAATCAAAAATGATATTGGGAAGAAATATATTTTTTTTCGGGGAGGGCTAAAAAAAACTGAAAAATACAAAAGAACTTCTGGTTTAGACGCTGTTTAATAAAGAAATATTTTTATCCAGTTTTTAAATGCTGGTGATCTACTAATCTATACTTATAATAAAGCTCAATGTGTGTGTGTGTGTGCGTGTGTGTGTGTGTTGGCGCTCTACAGGTCAGACCGTTGGACCTACAGCTACCAAATTTGGTACATGCATACCTTGGAGGTCGGGAATGTGCACCTCGGAGCCCTTTTTTCGAATTTTTAATTAGAATTTGAATTAATTAAAATTTAAGTGAAATTTCGACGTTTTTCCGCTGTAACTTCCGAAAATATTATTGCACAAACATGATTTTTATATCAATTTAAAGATTAAAAAATTAGCTTTCTAATGGTATCAGTTTTTTAAATTTATAATGTAAACTTCTATTTTTAATGAATTTTTAAAGAAATATTTTAACCATGTTTTTATCACGTGACTGGATAAAATAAAAGAATGCCGGAAGTTCAAAAAAAAAACTATCATCGCAAAATAAATCTACAGAAATGGTACTTTCAGCACGTGACTGGATAAAATAAAAGAAGTATAAAATGTGATATTTTCTTTGAAAAATAAATGCAAAGCAAAAGTTTCTACAATCGTTTGCAATATCTATATCATTAACTCAATAAATCTTCTTTATTTACGGTAAACTTGATTGAATTTTGACAGGATATGCATTGAAATCACGACTTAATGGCATATTTATGTAATCGTTTGCAATATCTGTATCATTAATTTAATACTTTTTTCCCCTTTCTCGCTTTCTTTAAAAAAACATATTTAATATTTTGGCAACATAATCGAATTTTTTTTAAATATTTTGGAAGCATAACCGATGGTTAAAACTGACTGATTTATAAAATTAAAGAATATTATTAGGAAAAGGTGTACTTTTAGAACTTTCCGTCCGTCATCTTAAAGAAAATACTAATTTCAGGTCAATCAATGCCCGGAATTACTTCAAGGCTAATGAATATGTGATTTAATTGAAAATTTTAGAACGCTTTACTCATGGCGAACCAGCTGGTCGCCAAAGGCGGCTAGTTAGTAATATAACTTTTACATTTTTTCGCATAATGAAGCACAAGATATCTGTAATATCTTCCTAAAGAAACAAATTGTTTATTATATCATTTAAGATCTGCAGAACATATTGTTATTATATCACATTTGAGCCAAAAAATAAGCATTACATTTTATTTTTTGAGGCTTTGGTTAGAATATTTTACCAAAATTTAGAATGTGAGAAAACAGCATTGAAAGATTTTAAACATAAATTAATCAAACACAAGAAAAATTATTTTTTAAAGAATGAATGTCGAAACAAAATTCAAATGGTTTGATGAAAATTATTCAAAAATTAAGGATACTAAATAAAAAATATTCCATATTTTCACAAAAAATGAACTTATAATTGTAGTTGTTTATTTGGCTTAACCCTTAAATGCATATTGCCGCCAAATGTATACCTCCAATTCCACTCAATTTGATTCACAAACCTAAGAGTGTACGTTGTTAACAATACATAATAAATCATATGTGAAAGAAAAAAGTTGACATTATTTTCGATGGGTAAGTTTTATCATATTTTTTTTTAACATTTGAATGTGGTGGGTGATGAAATTCATTGAATTAATATCCTTTAGAAAACGATATCCTGTATTAATATCTTCATATCCTTTTGAAGTGAATTGATAGTTTATCTAATTGTTAAAAAATAACTTCTCATCTGTTGTCAGGTAGGCAATCAATGTTTGATGTTATATTTGAAAATTATATTACATGCAAGCTAGATTTGTGAGAAATAATGTATGTTGTCAAACGATAAAGATGTTGCATATAGTTTTATTCAAATTAAATATTCCATAGTAATACCTGCATGTTTAAAATTTACTTTTTACTTAATTTATGACTAATTTCCCATAATAAATAATTTTTTAAAAAATTCAAAACAAATAATCATGCATTTAAAGGTTAAATACAGATTCAAATATCAAAAACCTTGTGATTCGATATACAAATCATGTAAGTCATTTTATGTGAAAAGGTCAATAAAATTTCGAAAAATGCGTATAATTATGTCAGAAGGAGTTTCTAAAATATTATCTCAAATAGATTTTTTTTTCTCAAATTATCTCTAATGAAACCCAGATAATGCATGAAAATCATCTTTTAAAATTTCAAAAAGTAGGTACAACAATTAACGGATTGTACTTTCTTCTCAGAAAATTATACATGAAACGTCTTCATATCCTTTTGATGTTTCGCATGTTGAAAGTAGGCGAAAAGCTAAATGACATGTGACGGAATAAAGAATTGCGCATTTATCAAAGAATACTCAAAATGAATTGCATGAAGTGGGCGAATCTGGTGTGATGGTGCCTTCGGTCACGGTCTAAATCACACAAATGAGATTCGTTATTAATGAAAAAGGAAAAACTTCCTTGTATGCTAGTAGGACTTGTGAAAGATCTATTTTAGAATGAACTCCCGGGTAGCCAGTTCTGAAAGTTCCTGAAAATAAAGAAAAGCAACTTTTGTAGGACGAATATGAGTGATGGCAACGAAACATAATTATCTCTTTAATCTGTTCCTTTATTACTTTCAATATACACAGTGCTGCTATATACACAGTAATACAGGTGTCAGAATCAAAGTATTTCTTTTCAAAATACTATGGAAAAAGTATTAATTATCATTAAAACGTTAAATTTCGATGGCGTGTTGTTGAAATGTATAATATAGGAAAATAGGTCAATAATAAAAAATACTTTAATCAGTCATTCAACCATTGTTGCAATATACATTAAATACACATTGTGAATGGTATAGAAAGGAAGGAAATACAAAAACAATAAAAATGTGCAATAATATAAATTTAGATATTAAAAAAACTGTTTATTTGTATCTATATATAAACAGTTATTTTACAGTTATTTTACCTTTGGCCACCAATTCTTTTTCGAAGTTTATCGACATTAAAGTTGTTAAATGATTATTTTGCTATTTCATGCGATTGAAAAACATGGATTTAATGACTATGAATTTTATCAATACTTAACGAATTTTGACATACAATGAGATTTAATTTTAAAAAACTGAAAATAGTTTTGCAGAGTGCTATAGAATAACTAAACACGATGATAAGATAGTTCATTTCAATTAACTATTTCCTTCCTGGCACTTGCCTATTCCTTCTTTTCTTCCATCTTTCCTTTTGGGGAGGAAGTCCTAAGATGTATTAAAATATTTAAAACTGTAAATTTAATGAATAAATTAAAATAATTTATTTGGCAGTTTTTAATTCATAATTTAGTGTAAGAAGTTGCTTGCCGAGTGCCTTAATATTCCTCATATGCTCCGTTTTCATGGGCGTACTGTTAGTGCGAGGAATTAATCTACATTAATATGTATCTAGTTATAACAAGTTAAATTCTATTGCAGAGCCTATAAAGGACTAATTAGAATGAATAGTAATCAGCCATTTAGAAGTATATAATTAAATATTTTGCTTAATTACACATATTATTATACTATGTGTTTGTTTTTCACATTGCCATGTTTGCTGGACAGTAAAGATAGACATACTTAGTTTTGAATAAACTTCTTTCAGGGTCTTCTAACTTAAAAATAGATTCAAAATATTTAACCACTATGTTCTTTAATATTTTGTGCATGCGCGTGTACGTGTGTGTGCTTTTTTTCCTAATAATAAGTCAATAATTGATCATTATAAAATACTTTAATCATAATCATATAATCAGCCATTCCACCATTGTTGCAATAAACATTAAATATACGTTGTGAATAATGTAGAAAAGAAAAGTATGTAAAAACTATATAATTTACAATAATATAAATTGAGATATTAAAATAAAGTTATAAATGATTGTATCTATAAATGAACATTTCTTTTACAAAGGTATCTTTTGGCGACCAGTTTGTTTACCCTGTTTACGACATTAAGATTATTACATGATTATTTGGTTATTTGATGCGATTGGAAAACATAAATTTAATCAATAATTAAAAAAACATATGTATTATGAAATAAAAGTGGCAATGAAAACCTTTTCGTTGAGTTAATCTATACTCTATACTTATAATAAAGCTCAATGTGTGTGCGTGTATGTGTGTGCGTGCGTGTGTGTGTGTGTTGGCGCTCTACAGGCCAGACCGTTAGACCTACAGCTACCAAATTCGGTACATGTATACCTTGGAGGTCCGGAATGTGCACCTCGGAGCCCTTTTTTCGAATTTTTAATTAGAATTTGAATTAATTAAAATTTAAGCGAAATTTCGACGTTTTTCCGTTATAACTTCCGAAAATATTATCGTACAAACATGATTTTTACATCAATTTAAAGATTAAAAAATTAGCTTTCTAATGGTATCAGTGTTTTAATGTATAACTTAAGCCTCTATTTGTAACGAATTTTTAAAGAAATATTTTAACTATGTTTTTTTGATCACGTGAACGGATAAAAGAAAAGAAAACAATGACGGAAGTTCAAATAATAATAATAAAACTATCATCGTAAATCAAGTCTAAAGAAATGATACTTTCAGCACGGGACTGGATAAAATAACATAAATATAAAAAGTGATACTTTCTAAAAAAATAAATGCAAGGCAAAGGATTCTATTATCGTTTGCAATATCTAAATGATTAATTCAATAAATTCTCTTTATTTAAGGTAAACCTGATTGAATTTAGACAGGATAGGCATTGAACTCCCCACCTAATGGCATATTTCTATAATCGTTTGCAATATCTGTATCATTAATTTAATAATTTTTTTTCGCTTTCTTTAAAAAACATATTTAATATTTTGGCAACATCACCGAAAAATACATTTTTAATATTTTGGAAGCATAACCGATAATTAAAACTGACTGATTTATAAAATTAAAGAATATTATCAAGAAAACGGGTTCTTTTAGAACTTTCTGTCCATCATCTTAAAGAAAATATTAATTTGAGGCCAATAAATGCCCGGAATTACTTCAAGGCTAATGAATATGTGATTTAATTGAAAATTTTAGAACGCATTACTCATGGCGAACCAGCTGGTCGCCAAAGGCGGCTAGTAACTGATAAAAACACGCGATTGAATGTTTTGATGCATAGTTTGAAATTCCTTTAAGGCATTTAAAAAGATTTTTTAGACAATACATAAAATTGTATTTCTCCTGTATTATTTATTGATCGTAAGTATCACATTTCGCATTTTAAAAATATTTCTAGACTATAAAGACTACGTAAAAATTGAAGGGGGCTTGGCATCTCAACAAAAGACATTATACAAGATAGAATTGGACTGTATTTTCAAAACATTTGGCTTTACGAGCTTCCTTTGTCAAATCAATTGCGAATTGTGTCTTTTAGAAAGGTTAACTGATGTATTCATAAAATTGGACTGTACTGATCACAATTTCTACGAGGAAAGAATGCTATCCTTGATAACTTATTGAATATATTGCTTAGTTTAGCTGAAAATATTCAACACCTGGATTAAGAAAGAATTCAGAAATACTCAAGCAAATGTGTTTGTGATTTTTCATACGTATTTACGTTTTATGCTGAGAAAACAATAGAGTTCAAATGCTTGAGATATTTGATAAAATAATAATTTAAATGGAAATATATACCGTTTCATTTGACTGCAACTTTCTGAAAAAAAACATTCCTTAAATGAAAGTTATGTAAACTGCTTTGAAACTGTGCAGCTAATTTTGGCTCAAAATTTATTTGAGATTATGGAGTTTAGTATTTAGGATCACCATATTAAATACTAAATGCATATCACTATGTTAAAGTTTCTTAAAATGTAGTGGTTAAAGTGTAGCACGGTGTGCCCCCGAGTTTATCGCCAATATGGCAACCCAACGGAACTTTCTTACAGTAACCCTAATTCTGTTTTGTTTACTAGTTTTTACAGTAGTTGAGTTGTTCAGGAACTACAACTGTTTTATAATAAATTTAATATTTAAAATATCGATTTCAGATGATTTAAATTTTGCTTATTCTTTTAATTTAAAATTTATTAGACAAAGAAAGTTTAGAATAAAATTAATATTAATTAAAATATCATTTATTTCATTTTTTTGTGTTAATATTTACAAAAAAAAATTTCGTTTTCACACTTTTAATTACCACTATGCGAATTCGCAAATCGTCTGCGTTTTCGTATTAAAAGAAGTCTGCCATGGAATTATTCGCAGTTCTCGTAATTCTTTTGGTGCTCCAACGTTTGGTTCCCTCGAAATATTATAATGTCTGCAATCGCACAGGAGTGGATTCTTGGTAGTTGGGATGTTAGGCACTATTTCGAACCTGGTGAAGGATGATTGGAATATTTTTTTTAATGAGTTGATGAGGCTTGGAAAGAATGTTTTGAGTGTTATGAAGTGTTAAGTGTTTATGAAAAGATTAAATAAAGCAAGTAAGTACATTAAATATTAAAAATTCTATATAATATTCGTTCCTTTAACATCATTTATTCTTTCTTGTAATATTATGCACTATTCCTTAATCCACACCGTCCATCTGTTCAATTTGCTAGCGAAGCTAATGCATTCCCGCTCCGTATGAAAGCGAAGCCCTAGGATGTTTTTTTAAAGTTAAAATATACTGCCCGGTGCCTTCTACAGATGCCTTCGGCATCTGTAGAAGGCACCGGGCAGTATTAAACAAATAATTATAATTAGTTTAACATTCTAAATAAAAAGGCGGGAAATGGCAACCGTAACTGTTCCGCGGAACAGTTTGTTTATTTTGTCCGCCATCTTGGTTGGCGACTTGGCATCCTTGGCGCAGCAAGGGGCACACTATTCTACACTTTTACCAATGTAGTTCACAATGAAGAATTTTTTTTGAAAAACTAAAACTAAACTGCAAATTTTTTAAATCAACTCTGAAGAACATTGAACTCATAAGAACAGCGCAGAAAATGATGCCGGATTTACACTCTGCCAGTTATAAGACGGCAAATGGGAAGCTCATGCGCAGAAAGGGACTGATATATGTCTGCCACAATTACATAAGATAGATTCAAGCATTCCATGCTTGGTTATATATTGTTATTTTGGCATCCATGAATATTTCTTGGTTAAAGTGTAGCACGGTGTGCCCCCGAGTTTATCGCCAATATGGCAACCCAACGGAACTTTCTTACAGTAACCCTAATTCTGTTTTGTTTACTAGTTTTTACAATAGTTGAGTTGATCAGGTACTACAACTGTTATATAATAAATTTAATATTTAAAATATCGATTTCAAATGATTTATATTTTGCTTATTATTTTAATTTATTATACAAAGAAAGTTTAGAACAAAATTAATATTAATTAAAATAACATTTATTTCATTTTTTTGTGTTAATATTTACAAAAAAAAAAATTTGTTTTCACACTTTTAATTATCACTATGCGAATTCGCAAATCGTCTGCGTTTTCGTATTAAAAGAAGTCTGCCATGGAATTATTCGCAGTTCTCGTAATTCTTTTGGTGCTCCAATGTTTGGTTCCCTCGAAATATTATTATGTCTGCAATCGTACAGGAGTGGATGTTTGATAGTTGGGATGCTAGGCACTATTTCGAACCTGCTGAATGGATGAAGGGTGATTGGAATATTTTTTTAATGAGTTGATGAGGCTTGGAAAGAATGCTTTGAGTGTTATAAAATGTTAAGTGTTTATGAAAAGATTAAATAAAGCAAGTAAGTACATTAAATATTAAAAATTCTGTATAATATTCGTTCCTTTAACATCATTTATTCTTTCTTGTAATATTATTATGCACTATTCCTTAATCCACACCGTCCATCTGTTCAATGTGCTAGCGTAGCTACTGCATTCCTGCTCCGTATGAAAGCGAAGCCCTAGGATGTTTTTTTAAAGTTAAAATATACTGCCCGGTGCCTTCTACAGATGCTTTCGGCATCTGTAGAAGGCCCCTGGCAGTATTAAACAAATAATTATAATTAGTTAAACCTAAATAAATAGGCGAGAAATGGCAACCGTAACTGTTCTGCGGAACAGTTTGTTTATTTTGTCCGCCATCTTTGTTAGCGACTTGGCATCCTTGGCGCAGCAAGGGGCACACTATTCTACACTTTTACCTATTTCTTTTCACAGAGTGTCGTATTAAAATGAGCATATTTATACAAAGAAATATGATAGCATTAAAAAAAAAAGGCCGACATACCTAAATTTGGAAAACTAGAAAAAAATGACAACTAAAATTAAAAACAACAGGAACCTCGAATTAGAAAAACCATAGAACAAAAAAAAAAAAATGTCAGAATTAAATACTTTCGTGGTTTATTTTTTCATGCCAAAAAACCAACTAAATTCTACAAATGCATGCACAATAAGAAAAAATACAATACTGCAGATTTTGGTTTCCTCTCTGCAGTATTGTATCATCAGTAGTTGACATCAAACGAACAGCAGTTTTCAGCCTTTCTACGTATGCACTACGCACTTGCTGTCTTATATCTGGCCGAGTACAAAGTTGACATAAAGGTGGGTTCACATGAGACAAACTATTTCGGCAACCGTTGCTTCTATGCTGTTGTCCCTCTATTGTCCTAGCATGAGCAGTTGAGACAATGTCATTGGGACAATGGAGACCGTTGTCCCGACGGGACCACTGCCCCGTTATGGTCACGTGATTTTCCTGAAGTAGGCGTGATCTTTTATTGTGTGCTTCGAGAGAATCCACCTTAAGAATAAAATACAAGCGAAGCGGAAGAATGTAAAACCTCTCTGCATCACATTTACAGCTAATTTGATGCTTAAGTAGAAAAAAATTATAATATAGTTGACAATGAAAATCTGAAAACCAAAAATTCAATCAAATAAGCAAGATGATTTTAAAAAGGGTTCTAAAATTTTGTTGTTCCCAATCTGCCACAAAATTAGTTGCTATAGTGGTTGTGGTGACATCTTAATAAGCCAGTAACTACCACTAAACATTGGTGGCCATTTTTGTATAGTGGATAAGTTAACTGGACTTCAAGCTCGAACATCGCAAGTTCGATTCTTGGCAGAATTCAACCTACATATTGGCACAATTCCGCCAACATTTACGCCAAAGTTGTATTTGTTAATTAAGTAGCTGCTTTTTAATTCCAAGTGAAAGAACCGACGAAAAAAATTGAGAAAAAAGAATATGGTGATATTTATCAAACGTAACTGAATATTTATGGCTATACCAGTGAAACTAGCATCCTTCAAATTCATTTTCAGTTAACTGAAGATGATAAAGCTATTCTTATTTTAAAAAATAATTCAATTAAGAGATCATTTTTAACGCTGAATGTATTAAATTGTTTTAGTTCGAATATATTTTAAGATGAGAGGCTTTTTATTTAAATCAAGTTGAGAGAATGATTTCGTATTTCACGGTAGAAAGAATATATGATCAAAAAAAAATTACTCAAGCTGTTGATAATCTACAACTCTGTTAAGAATTTTAATCATATGTATAATTCCTACGAAACAATAAGCTCTAATAAATCGTTAACAATTTTTATTATTGAAATATTTATAAACAATCCTTTACTTTTAACAAAATACATTATCATTGCAGAGTGAATGCTAACAGTTACAAATAAATCCATGTATGTTATTTATCATAACTTCTCATGCGGAATGAAATTTACATCAGAAAAGTGTCAAAAAAAATTACAACCATCGAATAAAAACTATCAGGAATGATAGTTGCTTTAAATCTGCTATTGATTTCTAATTTTTTTTAAAAAAGGAAAACATTCTTTATTATTCAAAAATGTGTTTTGATTTTATTTTTATCTATCATCGATTTTCTTTAAAAACACAGCTATTTTTTTTTACCTGTCTAGACAACTGGCAAAGAGGAAAATGTTTCTAAATAACAATTCGATGAACAATAAGATGAAAAAAAGAAGGGGGAAAACTTGCTTTTCTCTGTTTCTCGTTTTCCACGAAAAAGTGAAAATACTTGGCGATAAAAAAAATTAACTGGTAAATTTGAGCACTTTGTCTGTTACAGCATCGTAGCGACATCTTCGCCACAATAAAATAAATATACTGTACATTAATTCTATAAATTAACATGAGTATTCAGTTAGTCAAAATTTATTTTTAACATTTAAAAGAAAAAATATTATAGATTTGTTAATTAATGAATATGTAAATATTTTGAACCATTTGACTGTAAGGGTAATCAAAACAAAAGAATAAAAAGTGAAATGGATAATTGGAATATATCTATAAATGTGTGTGTGTGTGTGTTGAGTATGCCTTATATGCATGATTGAAATTGGTTTTTTTTTTCTTTAGATATAGCAAATGGTAAGAAAAAAAGAATACATGCAGACTGTTTTGCTGTTAGAAAAATTGTGGTAAATCAGAATGGCTGCAATTAGTCATGAGATAGAGAATAAAGTCATATAAATCATATTACTTTAAAAGTTTTAAAAAGTATATTTATTTGTGTATGTGTATTTGTATCTCCTACTTGTCCGTAGCAACGCTGATATTAAATACAGGATGACCGGAGCCCCGCTGTAGCAACACTGGCGGGATCTGTGGCTGAGTCCTAAGCGCCATCATCGGCACATTACAATATTTTCCTGAGAAAGTACATCCTGTCATCGATGGGAGGAGACAGACTCCCACCTTTTCGATGATGGCGAAAATGATGGCCTCTCCAGGATAGTGAGACCCAACCACCAGGCTAGAAGCTTCTCGTCCTCAATTAAGAGATAGCCCCTGAGGGGTTTTTTTGTAGTATTGTAAGTCTATTTTCTTTACGTAAACAACACAGATATCAAACAGAATTTTTGTACTTTAAGATTCAACAATGGAAGAAAATCATGTGCTTAAATATTTGATGAAACAATTTAAACAGGTTCAATTTCTTGGAAACAACGGAATATATAATCAAAAATTTTAAAAAAATAAGACATTTTTTAAAAATTTCAAAATAATACAAAAATTAGTTTTGTGCTGCAATACTTTTGAAATTTGTTTCAAAGAGGCGTCAGAATCTTGTTTAGTTCTTAATTAAGCAGAATTTTTATGAAAATCTTTTAAACAATCACTCAATGTATACATTTTAATCTTTCAAGACATATCTGTACTAAAATTGATAACTCTGAAATGAATAGTTTTTCCTTTATAGTTTCAACACACGTGTTTACAAATGTGCAAGCCCTTGCTTATTTTTATGACTAGCAGGGATTAAATACTTCATCCGAATCTGGCAAAAAATGTAGTTCCAAAACAATTCGAAAAACTAATATTGGAAAATCTTACAACGCAAAACACAATTACATAGATAAAATCCGTAATAAACTTTATGGTTTGATCTTCAATCCAAATATCAAATTAAAAATGAGGAGAAAGGATTCCTATCGAAAAATGCTATTTCAAAAACTAATTTGTTTGTTTGTTATTTGTTTCGTTATATTAACGTCCCGTTGTAAAGCAACACTAGGATTATTCGAATAAGGATATGAATAAGTGCGTAGATATTAATCTGAGAAAAAATCTCAAAATTAAACGAAAATTGACAAAAAAGTGTTTACATCGGAATAATTCAAGGATCCTATAAGTATTCAAAAAGAAGAACTCTTGAAAGATCCATAATTAACCCGAGAAACTGACATTCAATTCAATTAGAGTTCAATCAGGCAAGACAAATTAGACCGCTACGTAAAGAGACTTACAAACATGCCGATTCTTTTTCAATTTTCAGTAGAATTAGAAAGTCTAAAAATCATAATAGCTTCTTTAAGCTGAATGAAGGAAATATTTACGGAGGAGTATGTTATAATACCTTGTTCACAGCATTTTCAGATTCCTTTTGAAAGTCAAAATTGCAATAATTTTAACTTTTCAGAAAGGATTTGTATTTATACTTTTTCGAGATGAGATTTGTACCAATTCACATTTGTGGACTTGGAACCAATGAAAGTTTTCTAAAATCACCAAAAGCATTAATGATTCAGATTAAAATGCTAAGAAAGTCAGTGGTTTTTTTCACTGAAAAAAAAAGCATCAAAATATCAAACCTAGCAAGTTTCAGATGTGTGTGTGTGTGTGTAATTATGGAGTTATCTCCATAAAACTTTTTCGCATACTCTCTAATAAAGGTGTTACCTCAGAGAATGCTTTCCATAGCAATGGCATATAAAATATACTGGTGGGGAAAAAATTCCAACACAAAAAAAGACATGTTAGATAAATAAATTTGGTAGGCTTGTTTATACATCTAAAAGATGGCACTGGTTCCTATTTCGTACTTCACGCATAAGGTGGTACTAGTAGCACCACTCAAAATTTAAATATCAAGTTTCCTTTAAATGCTCTCTGTAAAATTCGTGGGCGTTATTTATTTTTGAAATCTGAATTATTGAGTTGGTGTTAGCCAAAAAAAAAAAACCTTTGAGAAGACAAAGAAGTCATTACGAACAGCTCACCGAGTTTGGGTAATAGGACTACGCGAAGGTGGATTTTGTTTCGGCAATATTGCAGAAAGACTTGACCGGAACGTATCTACTGTGCATGATTGTTGTGAGTAGTGGTCAAGGGAGGATACTGTCTCAAGAAGACCAAATTCCGAGGGGCCACGTGGCACTACTGAGAGGGAAGACCACCATATTCGGAGTACGGCTGTGGAGTATCGTACTACGTTTGGGCAAAAATTCGAGCTGCAATTGGTACCGCAGTGACTCGTTGGACTATTAGAAATCGGTTACTTCAAAGAAGCTGCGAGCCAGGCTCCAAGAAATTGCTGTTTCGACGCTAGTGGTGTCAAGCCAGAGATCTTTGAAGGACGGAATGGAGATGTGTTGTGTTTTCTGATGAAAGCAGGTTCTTCCTTGGTGGCAGTGATGATCCTGTATTGGTCAGAAGGAGGCCAGGAGAATGCCTGCAAACAAGCCGTTTTCAGCCTAGATACATTGGACTTATACCTGGAGTCATGACCTGATGAGTAATTTCCTATGATAGCTAAGGCACTTAGAAGGAGGCCAGGAGAATGCCTGCAAACAAACCGTTTTCAGCCTAGATACATTGGACTTACACCTGGAGTCATGACCTGATGAGTAATTTCCTATGATAGTTAAGGCACTCTCGTGACTTCAAACTTGTACGCCAGCTTGGTAATTCAACCTGTTGTGCTGCCATTCATAAAAAGTTTTTAATGGGGTGTTTTCCAACTGGATAATGTTCTCTCTCACACCGCTGTTGTAACCTAACGTGCTTTTTAGAGTATCGACATGTTACGTTGACCTATGAGATCTATCTCCAATTGAGCGCGTGTGGGATATCATTGGACGACAATTTCAGTATCATCCACAGCCAGTACTGACCGTCAAAGTATTGACAGAACAAGTAGAACAAGCATGGAACTCCATACCACAAGGTGACATTCGGCATCTGTGTGTCACAATGCACTCACGTTTTCAGGCTTTATACACAGGCTATTAAAATAACCGCATTTCACATTACACAAAGCAATTTTGAGCTCAAATTAACCTGCGATTTAGAAAATTTAATTAATAAAACATGTTAGCTAGATAAATGCTAAATAATAGGAAATCTACAAATCGGGCATAAAGACCGAATACCCAATTTTATTTGTCGGTATCAAAGGATTTTGGAGTTAGCTTTGTCCAATGTAGAATGTTTTTCGAACTCATTTTTGAAAGTCTAAGACGAAGAGATTCGTTAAAATCTCGAATTCGAATTTTTTGATGATTATTATAATTTCTCTATACTGCGTATGCAATAATGTTAAAAAATAAATATAAAGAATAATGAGGCATGAAATATAGCTAATAAACAATGAATTAAATTGATTATTTTATATTTAATCTTTTAGAACCGATATTTCCCTCTTTTTTTATTTTGTAAATTTAGAATGATGAAAATTTATTCTGGAAATGTTTTAATCTAATACTATAATACGAGGAATGGTTGTCAAGTCGAAAATCGCCCCAGAATTAATAAACTCCGGTAAACTTGGGGGTCTGGGGTTTTTGGCCACGAGGAATCAATTGGCACCGGTTTTGAAGCGCTACGGTCGAGCAGTTCGGAGTTACAGATAGGATATTTTCAAACTTTATTAGTTCGCCATAATGGCTACTTAAATTTTCAAGCGGTAACGTGCTGCCATCTATAGCCAATAGGGCGAACTAATAAAGTTTTATGTTTATGCTGTTATAGGTTTATAATATGTTTCTTATGTATGTATATATGTTTGGTTTTTCTAAATAAATTTGTCAAAAATATTGAACTTCAACACACTTCAATCTTTACCTTTACTTTACCTTTGTATAGAATAGTTCCCTTTCCAAACTCTAACTTTGTTTAGAATAGTTTACAATGGTGCACTTTAACCAGTTATCTTTTCACCAAGGTTTTCACAAATTTTCTTATGGCATGTATTGTTTTGATAAATCACAATTGAAAATTTAAATCTTCGAGTTAGCTTCGATACCAGTTTTCTCCGAGCGGTGCTCGGTCACCCGCTGGTTACATTAAAGTTAAAAATGAACTGACCTGAAACAAATTTTAATTTACTAATTTTTTGTTTACCAATTTATTTACCAACAAATTTTAATTTACTAATTTTTTTTGTTTACCAATTTTTAACCAAAATTTACAAATTTTAATTCATTAATTTTTTGAGTGAATAGAGATAAGTGAGTCAAATTCATTGAATCTGTTACAATTGCTGTAACAATTTTAAATAATATTTTTAGCATCGTTTAAATTTGATTTAACTTGTTTTAATAAGACTTAACTACACTTGATACGAGTATATTTAGTAAAAAAAAAAGAAATTCTTTAGGCGATTAGTTAAACTATTTAGATTATAGCATATTTATAATAAAGATATGTTTAAAAAATTAAAACCCTTTTTGTTATGTAATTATTTATTTTCTTAAATATAAATATTTACTTTCTTGAACAATGGAACTAAAAACAATTAACATACAGTCGCTTTCGTACCGTTACTCATCATTTAATGGAATGAAATACGACTCCTGAAAGATAAACAAGAAGGTTGAGTTTCTCAGTTTAACAAACAAAGTTACCTCCCTCATGAAATAAAGCAATTTATTTGTTTTAAGTATCATCTACCGCCATTGTTATTCACTAAGAACTTACCTACGATAAAAAGTAATCAACAATAAGGTTACAGTTAAATGATTTACTGATTATATGCCATCATTAGTCAAACGGTTCTGCTTAATTTCGTAGGTGTGTCTTTTTTTTTTTTTTTTTTTTGCTTTTAATGTACCTGGCATTGTATTATACTGAGCGAATAATTGTTTTGGAATGAAAGTTATCAAGATAAACTCCTTTCCTTTAATGCAAGCATTAAAAAATTTAGTTTATGGGTTAATCATTTAATAATACTTCTCGGATGTACTCGCAACGAAAGTAGTTTAATTTACTCTAGTTGTTTGAAAACATTTCCTAAAGATTGATAACTGGCATTAACTTTTGATGGCTGTATCGGTGGATACAGTGAATGACCTAAAGTTTAGTTTCGTAACAGTCATCTAAGTTTACTTAGGGTTTAATTGTTGTGCCGATTGTAATGTTGGTATGATGAAATATCTCTATACTTTCGCTTTAAAGTCTGCGTAGAAAAATTTAAACGTAGAGCATGCTTTATATAATCTTTGTAAATTAAATACAATTTTTTGTATACCTTTAGAAACTATTATTGTTCAAAAAACATTTTATTATATTTAAAATATAACAATTAATATGGATAAATATTAGAAAGAAATTTGAAATTGACAGCGTTAAAATATTAAGTAATGATTCTTCAATATTATGTTCACAGTTATATGGAACTAATTGAGATACAGGGTGTCCCAAATTAAAGTTACCCTATTCAGAGCTACATACCACCGTAACTATTCTTCCGAAAATTCTGAAATTTTGGGTACGCCTTAATAAAGGGGTGGAAATTTCAGAATTTCCGGATGAATAGTTACAGCGGTATGTAGTTCTGACTAGGCTAACTTTAATTTACATTTTATTACACTTTCTGTTAGAATCTCCACCGCAGGATAGTGAACTAGATTATATTAACTTAACACTTTGTATCAGATTGAATGTCAGCCGATAGAGAAGAAGTCAAAGAGGCTGTCAATCAAGGCCAAAAACTGATGATGAGCAATCTGACGCTCTCAGTATGTACAGTTTTGTGTACCTATATTTTTAAATATTATTCTTTTAGTAAATAAAGGGAAATAATAAATTTAAAAAGTGCAATTTGGATTCAGGGAGGCTTGGAAAGTAGAGATTTGTGAAATCTCCAATCCGAGTTTTAGACTATTGTAGTAGTTTCTGTTTGTATAATAGAAAATAAAAATTTACCGATTATTGTTTCCTTTACGAAATTTTGACATACAATGAGGTTTAATAAAAAAAAACTGAAAATAGTTTTGCAGGGCAACTATAAAATAACTAAACACAATGAGAAAATAGTTCCATTCAATTAAATCTTTTCTTCTTGGAATGTGCCTATTCTTTCTCATTTTCCATCTTTCCTTTTTGGGAAGGGAGGTCGAAGACGTATTAAAATATTTAATGTTGTAAATTTAATCAATAAATTAAAATAATTCATTTGGTAGCTCTTAATTCCTAATTTAGTGTAAGAAGTTGCTTGCTGAGGGCCTTAGTACTCTTCGTATGTTTCGCCTTCGTCGGTGTACTGTTAGTGCAAGGAACTAATTTACATTAATATGTAACTAGTTATAACAGGTTGAATACTATTACAGAACCTATAAGAGACTAATTAAAGTTGAATGGAAATCAGCCATTTCATAGTATATTATTAAACATTTTGCATTATTACATATATTATTATGCTATAGTGTTTGCTTTTCGTATTGCCATGTTTGCTGGACAGTAAAAGTAAACATACTTAAAGTTTCACATATTTAGTTTTAAATAAACCAGCGGGTGACCGAGCTCCGCTCAGAGAAAACAGGTATCGAAGCTAACTCGAAGATTTAAATTTTTAATTGTGATTTATCAAAACAATACATGCCATAAGAAAATTTGTGAAACCATTGGTGAAGAGATAACCGGTTAAAGTGCACCATTGTAAACTATTCTAAACAAAGTTAGAGTTTGGAAAGGGAACTATTCTATACAAAGGTAAAGTAAAGGTAAAGATTGAAGTGTGTTGAAGTTCAATATTTTTGACAAATTTATTTAGAAAAACCAAACATATATACATACATAAGAAACATATTATAAACATATAACAGCATAAACATAAAACTTTATTAGTTCGCCATATTGGCTATAGATGGCAGCACGTTACCGCTTGAAAATTTAAGTAGCCATTATGGCGAACTAATAAAGTTTGAAAATATCCTATCTGTAACTCCGAACTGCTCGACCGTAGCGCTTCAAAACCGGCACCAATCGATTCCTCGTGGCCAAAAACCCCAGACCCCCAAGTTTACCGGAGTTTATTAATTCTGGGGCGATTTTCGACTTGGAGACCATTACTCGTATTATAGTATTAGATTTATTTAAGGATCTTCTAGTTTAAAAAGGAATGAAAATTTTTTAACCAATATGTTCTCTATTTTTTGTATGTACGTGCATTAGCACCTGTATGTGTTCGCGCGTGCGTTCATGTAATCAGTTGTATTGGGTCATTTATTTAAATAAAATAAATAAGATTATTATTATTTAGCTGCCCCACGTGCGTGCGTGTAAGTGCTTTTCTTCCTAATTTTATAAATTTTGTTATAAACTATAGTCTTAGTCGCAAAAATATGATCATGATTCATAGACATCACATTTATTTCATACTAAACAATCTAATTTATAATAATTAATAAAATAAATAAAATAGATTATTTCAACTTACCAAAAGAGGTTCTCACTAATGATTCAAAACATATACAAAATTTTCCACTTTTAAATCCAAATTTTTAATTCCATTCTATAAATTTAACCGCCATTTTTTAATCTTGATAAAAGTCATGCAAATTAATGAAAGACAAAAAAGTCATTTGCACAATGTTACGTTTTTCGATGACTATCAATGTTTGCTGCCAAACAAAATCAACAACTTGTTTGAATATATCTGAAATCCTCTACGCCCTGCGTCCTTCAAGTAGCTTCAGTCCCATCCAAAGGGATTCGTCCCTGGATTTTTGTTTTAATTCGAAATGAAAACTTCCAAGGCGTGGCAAGGACAATTCATCACTATATATACGGATGCATCGGATTGATTAGAATTATTCCTCTTTAAATCAAGAAGGAAGCGATCAACTCATCATCATGAACAAAGTGGTAAGTCAGAAATTTTATACAAAAATTTTCCTTTCGTTTGGAATTTCTGAGATTTTAAAACTATTCCAGGAATACGAATACGATTGAGGAAAGAGTCGAAACTATAGAATTGAAAATTTTTTATGTTCTTGCTTGTTTATGAACAGAACAATTAGCGATTCATCGAATATTCAAAGATTGTTTAAAAAGAAAACTTTTTAAAAAATTTCATCAAAAGCAGCATTGCAAAATTTTGAAATATTCCAAACCTTTCATGGAATAAAAATGTGATTCATGATATGTAATTTTCAAAATTTATTTTTGTAAAATTGAAAAGAAAATGCTATTTAAACGAAGAGAATGAAATGGCAACATATTTTAAGGAATAGTAAATATTAATTTATCTCCCAAAATATTAGACCCGGATTTTTTTTAAAATTTTCAGAATAAAATTCAGTTTAGATCATGTCTGGTATCTAAAGAATTCGTTAAAAAATTCAAATAATTGTTTTCATTTAATCATAACTGCTGAACTGAATTTACTACTAGCTTTTACACATTTTCATTTAACTTAGAATGTCATAAATTAATTTTATTCATGAATTTGACGATAGTTTTTCTAAATCTTATTTTCAGATTTATTGAAATACTAAACTGTTCTGAAACTATTTCATAATTGAGAATTCCGAATAATATTGCAATATTTAAAGATTTTTTAAAAAAAATAATAACAATCACCTCATCAAATTTGCCAGTCACTTCAAAAAATTTGGAGGGGGCTAACTCTATATTCCATAATATTTGCAGTAATGAAAGAAAAAACATATTAAGATTTTTAAAATAAATAATGCACTTTTCATCAATGATTAACATTAAACTACAATTTTTAAAAGTTCACTTTTATCTATGAACAGGAACTATAATTTTTTAAATCCAAAAGAATTTGCATTCCAATTTTTTGCATTCCAATTTTTTGCATTCCGATTCCACTTTGACCACCAAATATTTATGAGAGAATCTTGCTTTTTAATACATAAATAAAAGTAAGATTTAAAAAACTAATTTTTATTACAAAAACTATATTTTCACTTATTCTTACTTCAAACATCATCAAGAAGTAAGGTTAAATTTCAGTACCCATATCTTTCTAGATCATTTATATTCGTTTAAACCATTTATCTTTTTTAATCATTTATATTTATTTTAAATCATTTAATAATTAACATAAGTAATTTCTTGTGTATTATTAAACAATACTAACCGAAATTACTTATCGTATAAAGCATAAAAGAATGAAACATTTTTATTTAAGTAACTTTTCAGAATTGAACTATTCTCGTCAAACAAATATAATAAATGTGTTTGTGCGGTGACAATAAAATATCTTTCGTTTTCTGTAGGCTTGCCTTATTGCCCTCCTCGGTCTGGTCTGCATGGCCAGCGCCCAGCTCTTGCTGTCCGGAGGCGTCAAGGATCTTGCTGGCAATTATTACGACTTCACCACCGGTCAAGTGGCCAGTTCCGCTACAGGACGAGTCTACAACACTGGACATTTCCCTCTCCCTTATGCCCGAGCTGTGTACTGGTAAAGGTAAGGAGATCCAGATTAAAATATTGAAATCATCGGTGTTTCCACTAATACTGCGTAGCAATGCAATACTTTCATCATTTCATAATTAAAAAAAATGATGTTAAAAGGATGTAGTTATTGATTCTTAATAAACATTTAAAGTATCCGACGACGTTCGAAAGAAATATTTTGATAAATTGGATTTTATAAAAACTAATATTTTTAGATGTATTGTCAATTATGATAGAAAATACTATAAAGACAAAAAAAATTATTTGAAAATATATTGCATTTTGAGAAATAGCAAACTTTGTAATAAATTTTAGCGAAATTTAGCCAAAAAGGTTAACACTCTACACAAAATGATAATGCAGCAATCCTATTTTACTTCTTGCACAAGTTATAGAATATCATGATGAAGGAAGTGAACCAAAATCTAAGAGAAATTTTGAGATGCAAAGAAGTTATGGGTAAAAGTATGCGTATATATGCATTTTTTCCATACATTCACAACTTAATTTTTCGAAAAACACCTATAAATGAAAAAATATTTCACCAGCAATAGAAATTTTGGTTCAATTCATTGCCCATATTATGCACGCGCTGACATTTTTTATGTGAATACCTCTATTAGTTTTTGAGATATCATGTTAACGGTGGAGAATTTGTATGAAAATTAAAGTTTAGCGAAAACTGAAGTAAAATGAGAAATTTTAGCTGAAAAAAATAGGATTTTTTAAAAATTCTCCTGGACGATAGGTCGGGTCTTCCTTTTCCTAGAAAAGAGAAACTGATTTGGGAAGAGAAAGGTCTGAACTACAAGTAATAACAATTAAAAAACTGAGGAAAACAGACAATTAAAACTTAGACAGTCATTTAATTTTGCTTATTCGCCATTCACCATAAAACACTATTTCATAAAATAAGTGAAAGAATCGCAATCAAACTGTTTTCTTCTTAAATAATTGATTATTAAGATGTTTAACTTTTGGGTTTTATCATAAATTGATGCGAAAATATTTCACAATTGTTTAATTCTTTTATAGTTGAGGTAATACTGTTGTAAATAATGGAACAAAAATAAAATATACAATAAAAAATCCTCAAAAATATTGTAATTAAGTTAAATTAATTTAGAGTTTGACTATCAATTTACTATATGTCCTTAACATTATTGAAAAAAATTACTGTCTACATCCCATGCCGGATAGGGATTTTTTTTTAAAAAAAGGGGGATTTCTTACCCTACGCCCTAAAAAAAGATTGTCGAAGGCTACAGCAGGAGGGAAAAAAGTTTAAAAACTGAATCCATATAATTGAAAATGTCCATAGATACTTTCGGATAATCGAATGATAATTTTAATCGTAATTATTTCAAGTTATTCTGTCAAATAATGGAAATTTCGTATTATCGATGCTGTTGGTCAATAACTGTAGCTGAGAACATTAATTCATAATTTTTCTGGATTATAAATATAACAGTTAAAATTTCAAATAATTGACATTCTTGTACTAGAAAACAATCTTTAAATGAACTACTATAAAATAATCTTTAAATGAACTACTATACAATAATCTTTAAATGAACTGAGTGAAAAGAAAGTCTTTATTTTTTTATTTAACTTCTTAACTATTTTTAACAAAATTTTCTTACCACAAGTCAATTTTAATCGTTCTTTATTATTAACATCTGCTACTTACAGTTTTGTAATAGCTTAAATGAAAGGTATAATTTAATTATTCTTTTATATATGACTTATAGCACTTTAAAAGCAAATGGCTGACGGTTATCTATGAGTAATTTAAACAGAGTGCGCATCTCTTGATTTTTCCGTAGAGTCAACTAAGGCAAGAATATGACTTAGTTACTTCAAACGTCACATTCGCTTGGACAACACCTTTTTATAGATGGGAGGGGCACATTCACAGACAGACCAAAGAATAAGAACAACCATGCCTGAACTTGAATCCTAGACGCCCAGAACACGGGGAAGACGCACTGCACCTCTGCTGGGACGCCAACATTCATTTATATCAAAAAATAATATGCAAAATTTTATATCTAATACTATAATACGAGGAATGGTTGCCAAGTCGAAAATCGCCCCAGAATTAATAAACTCCGGTAAACTTGGGGGGTCTGGGGTTTTTGGCCACGAGGAATCGATTGGCGCCGGTTTTGAAGCGCTACGGTCGAGCAGTTTGGAGTTACAGATAGGATATTTTCAAACTTTATTAGTTCGCCATAATGGCTACTTAAATTTTCAAGCGGTAACGTGCTGCCATCTATAGCCAATATGGCG
Source organism: Argiope trifasciata (assembly GCA_026543055.1). Lineage (NCBI taxonomy): Eukaryota > Metazoa > Arthropoda > Arachnida > Araneae > Araneidae > Argiope > Argiope trifasciata. The sequence continues at coordinate 224,765 of JAPMOQ010065716.1, read as the reverse complement.
AACTAATAAAGTTTTTTATTTATGCTGTTATAGGTTTATAATATGTTTCTTATATATGTATATATGTTTGGTTTTTCTAAATAAATTTGTCAAAAATATTGAACTTCAACACACTTCAATATTTACCTTTACTTTACCTTTGTATAGAATAGTTCCCTTTCCAAACTCTAACTTTGTTTAGAATAGTTTACAATGGTGCACTTTAACCGGTTATCTTTTCACCAATGGTTTCACAAATTTTCTTATGGCATGTATTGTTTTGATAAATCACAATTGAAAATTTAAATCTTCGAGTTAGCTTCGATAACCTGTTTTCTCCAAGCGGAGCTCGGTCACCCCGCTGGTAATATTTTAAACAGGATATTTATACTGCCTGATGAAAAAAATGTTAAATCAATCTCTAAAAGGGTTGTCCACCGTATTATAAGATGCAACTTATATTCTACCAAAGGTAGAGGCTTAAGCATGATTCAATGATTAGTCAATGAGTTTATAATTCCCGAAGTCACTACAAAATTGGTTTGGGGGTGATAAATTATTTTAAGTAGTTCTTTTTTTATAAAAAAATAAATAAAACTTTTTTTATTACTCATAGAATTAAACCGATGGAATAAATGTTGAAATATTATGAACTTTTAATGTCTACTTTAGTATTAAGAAGAAGGAAAAACGGGTGACTGACAACATATAGGAAGTTGCTTACAGCTGCGTGAAATGAAATCGAATAAAATGTGGATTATTTTCCTTTCTAATTGCAAAATTCGATTAAATATTACCCTTAATTAATAGAAAAAGGAAATGGAAATAAATGCTCCAAGAAACAGGTGGGACAATTCTTTGTTTGTTTTTCCCCGGCTCTTTGAGTATTTTGTCTTTGACTCGCCAGTTCATATTTATTCTTCAAAATAAATAGAACATGTAGGGTAAAAATAGATAAAACGTTTCAGCAAAACTATAATTTCACAATGCTTTAGAGTTTTATCAAGCAAAATGTATTTTCTCTTTCTTGAAATTCGAAAGTAAATAAAAAATATATAAACAAGTGAAATTGTAAATAATTTTTCTGATTTCAAATTAATGTTAAATTTTAAAAAATAACCCTTGAAATATTTTAAATTCAATTGGATACCTCTGTTTCTAAACGAATTTTACTTTTTATCGTTGCCATTCTCATTATGAAAACTATTTCTTACAAAATAATTCCTTCTATTCTGGAAAAACTTCTTCGGAACAGAATAAATAATCTGACAAATAACTTTTATTCAAAAACTTTGTTATTTTTATCTAATTCTTCCTGCCTTAGAACACCTGCCTGTGTTCACAAAATAGTTTATAAAAATTTTCTGAAACGGTTTTACTTAGATGAAAAGTGTTTGAATAAAATTGATGTGGCGAAGAATGCAAATTCTTTATAACTTTAAAATTGGGGTCAAAACCTCTGTCGCAATTTTGCGAGAAAATTTCTCCACAATTTTTGCATATTTATCTATTCCTTTGTACATTTTCTTCTTTTTATTTGCTGATGCATAATTAACATTTTTTTTTTTTTTTCATTTGCTCCTTTTTATTTTCAGAAACATGGAAAGGAAGCTCTTCAAGCTGTCTACAGCTTTGACTGATGATTCCTGGTGTTGATGTACAGGAGATTTCAATAGTCAAATTTCGCGTCCTAAAAATCGTTTTTTGCAAAAATTTAAAGAAAATCACTTTTCGCCTTTTTTAGACATTGTTTACTTTAAATTAAGAAATTATTTTTGTCATTAAAATTTTATTTTGTAAAAAGCAATTGTTGTTTCTATTGTTCTTTTTGTTTTCTTGTATAAGAAATATACATGGAGAAAATATAATAATGGTCAACAAATTTGAAAAAAACTTTTTGACGAATCTCACATTTCAGACCTCTGTAAACCAAAACCATATTTTTGAAATGAGATCTGTCTGTCTGTCAATGAAACCACTTTGTTAGTATGAAATGAGATATTATCTCTACTCCAAGTTTGTAAATTTCTATCAAACTTCGTTTCAGACCTCTCTAAATCCCAAACCGTATTTTTGGAATTATGTCTGCCAACAAAACCACTTTGAACTATGAAAATTTGTTTTGACCTTTATTCCAAATTTGTAGATTTCTATCAAATTTTGAACAAAATGCATTCAAAGGAAATCTGTTTATCCGGCTGTTCGATCGCATCTCAATGATTATTTACCAAAAAAAAATCGAAAGATTGCACTCTAATAGGCTCTTTCGAAAGTTTTATTCGTAAAAGACAGCATATTTATGCAGTTAATTATGCATAAATATATTTTTTATGGAGTTAACTTTTCTACTTGTCTCTAAGTTTGAAAAGTTCACTTCGGAACATTGAGCTTTTTCTAATCCATCAGTTGCGTAACAGATAAGGCACTAATTAATTTTTAGGGCAATTCAATCTGTAATGTTTCCTTGAAAAAGCTATTTCTATGACTGTTTGCTTGGAAATCGGTTCTCAGTTGCACACTTGTTCAGAATTCAAGACTGAATTAGTTGATCCGAAGATAAATATAAAAAAAAGCTGCTTATAGTGAAAGATTGAACAATATTCTTTTATTATAGAAGTTATTGGTCAGAAATATGTTATTGGCATTTGCAGATTAATTTGCGCATTTTCCACTTTATTTAAAAATAGGAGAATAATTATTTTAAATATCCTTGACATACATCCCGAAGGTATGGGAATAAATTGATATTTCAATAGAATTAATATTTTCAGACTAGATTTTTAGTATTTTAAAATTGATTTCGTTCTCCCTTCAATACAAACTTAATTTCTTTTCTAAAAAGTATTCCTTTCCTCTAACAAGGAATTAAAAATACGAATTTTTAATTACAAATCTACGAGACAGCGTGGAATAATTCTCACGTGTAGAGCAGAATCAAGTATTCTTTTAAATCAAAAATGTCTTTTCAATCAACAAAATAGAATGTTTAAGTTATAAAACTAGGCTTAGTGAGATTTCTATTTCTTTGGAAGCTAATAGTCAGAAACAAACATCAAAGAACTTTAATTACTCTGTAACTAACAGAATTGTATAAAGTTTTGATTTCAACTTAAAAAAAAACAAAAACAGCACTTAGAACAAGAAGTCGAATAACTTACATTGTTTTTAACTATATTCGTGCACCAAGGACTAAAAATAAATTATACTATTCCTATTCAGCGCATTGCATGGGGAAACAATTGTATAGTATAAAATTAAATGAAATATAAACAGCAAATTATTATTAGAGTTGTAGTTAAATTTAAATATTTACTAAAAATTATTGAATGTGTGTATCATTTATTTCCTCCTACTTTAAAATAATTATTAGACCTGAGACATAATGTTCTTATAACGAGTTTCACTATTTACAATAAATTTTAATTAATAAAATTTTATATTAAATTTCTCATTTTATTAGAATAACAGCCATCTTGATTACAAATCTTATTTTTTTATCCTTTTCCAATAGAAAAAGATAAATTTCTAAACCATTTAAAATAGAATAAACTTTTACAGCTCTAAAATAAATGATTAATAAATGTTGGTTTTCATAGTAAAGAAGAATAATGCGATGCGTTTTGGTTCACATTTCGCATATGGTATATTAATTTTGATCAGTTTAATGGGGTTTTCATTTTTAGAGTTTGGAGTATTTTTTCCTTAGTTAAAATATAAATAGCTAATTATTGCTAGAGTTATCGCTAAATTTAAATACGGGGGAAATATTTTAATATATGATACAGCTTGTGCATGTATAAGCCATATATTTCATCATACTCTCAACTAATATCCTTGAAATCTAATGTTCTTATAACTATTAAGTTTCTCTTTTTACAATAAATTTTAATTAATTAAATTTTTCTACAAATTTCTCTTTTTTACAGTCTCTGAATATTAATAATGAATATATTTTTTTAACTTTTTTCTTTCAAAAAAATCAATCTTTAAATCAATCTTAAACAATTTTCAAAACAAACAACTTAAACTTTTACAGTTTTAAAATAATTGGCTAATAAATGTTGGTGTTTATATTAATAAAGATTACGCGATATGCTTTGGCTCACTTTTCGAGAATTTTCGAGAAGGGAATGTTAATTTTCAGCAGTTTAATGGGGTTCTCATTTTTAGAGTTTGATTTTTTTCCAGAGTTAACCATCCATATTTTTTTCTTTTCCTGGAAAAGGATATAACTTAATTTAAAATAGAATAATCTAATAGAGAATCTAATTTTAACTAAAATAAAAAAAAACTACATTTTAAAAATTTTAAGAAAAGGCCTTCTGGAAATTTGTAGGCTGTTTCTGAAAATGTACGCCTCATTCTCTAAACATTGCAGCTGATTTGTCACTCAGATACGTCATAAAGGCGTTCATCATTCTAATTTTGGAATCTATCGAGAATGCTTCTGGTAGAAAATGTCGTAATGTCACAGGGCAAGATAGTGCTCAGTAGTTGCAATAATCTAAATTTTAAATACTAAACCTGTGAACTTAAGACTATTTATTTTTATTTTTGTAGATATTGAATTCACTTACAGTCAGACAAAAAGTTCAGTTTCTTCCGAAGGAATTTCATTTTAAATTTGGTAAAAGTCTACAAATTTTATATAAAATCCATAATCTAAATTTTGTTCGTCTAACACACGGAGGTTTTGAATTATCGTTTCAAAGGCAGACAAAAAGAATTTTATAAATATATTTCTCGAATTTGGAAAAATCTGAAATGCAGAGATGCATCACATTTCGAATTCGTTATTTTTTGAAAATTGCTATATTTTCTTTAGTAGAAATAATAGAAAACAAACACCAAGGATAAAAGTTCCCTATACAGGGTAATTCAAAATGAATATAGTGATTACAAACGACTATAACTATTTAATGAAAAAGAATTTATCGATAATAACACACAGTATAGAAGGAAGTTCAAAATTTTGTATACATACGCTTGGTCCCAAGGACAATATCTAGGCAGTAGTTCATTTTACGTCATACATTCTGAAACATGTCTGTAGTCAACAATGCAAGCACTTTACAAATGCCTCTCATGCTTCCCATGGGAGCATAAACATGTCCCAGGTAGCAAGCACAGCTTGTCGCACAATATTGTTCAATAGTTTGTGACATTATATGATATTAAATAATATTCTACAATATTAAAATATACTGCAAACATAGATCAATGTCATACAATATTTGTATGCTACTAGTTATACGTGCTCTCAAATGCTTCTCATATACAAAACAATTGAAGAACTCAAAGTACTTATTTGTAATGTGCTTGTGTCTGTGAGAGCAGACATGCTTCAGATTAAAAACCGTAAAATGAACTAATGCCTGGATATTGTCCTTAGGATCAAGGGAAGTCAAATAGAACGTCTATGGCGTATGCATACAAAATTTTGAAATTCCGTCTACTTTATGTATTAATCTTATCGATAAATTCCTTTTCTTTAAATAGCTGTAATAATTTGTAATTGCTATATTCATTTTGAGTTACTGTGTATATTTCTTGACAATTTTTTAACCAGGAATTATCTAGAATGTTTCACTGTTTCACACCTGGAAAAATCCTTATCTATGTGGTTATCCGTATTAGGATAAAAACGAAAAAAAAGCAAGAACGTTTCCAAATTTTTAAAATAATCGTACAAATTCGCTCAAAAATAAATCGTTAAAATGAAGCATTACAACTACTGATAATAACTATAATCTTCTATTCCTAATAAGATATTGTTAAGGAACTTGCCCTTCTGTATTCAAGTTTTTCGATTGTTCTGTTTAGTTGCGTTATTCTTTCTCTTAATTACTGCCAAGTCATACATCTGATATATAATAACTGAATTACAAAATATGTTTGTAATATGAAAGGAAAAGTAATTATTATTTGAGGCAAGTTCAATGGGGAGGTCAAATTTCTTTGATTACAGTTACAGTTTCCAAAATGTTTTCATTTTCACTCTAAGTAGAGATCATTAATAAAAAAGGTGAAGGACTTTTAAATCATTTTTATTAATATATCACAAACAGAACATTATTTTAATCTAAAAAAGTGAAATTTGACCTTTCTTAGTTTTCGATAAAGTGTTTAGATTTTAAAAAACGACTACAGCTCCAAAATAAAATAGGGTACAATGCAGATTTTAAATTGATTTCTATCCTAAGTTATTAAGCATTAATAACTTACAATAATCAGTAGTAATAATGCAGCTAAGAAATAATAATAAAACAGTTTGATGCATGAATTAAATTATTCGCTTCTATGGATAAAATTGATTTAAATTTAAAAGCAAATCGATTATTAAAAGTAAGCTTTGCTCTTGCCTCGATTATAAAATTCAAATACATTTTTTAGTAATATAATTGACTTTAACATGTTTTCATTTAATATGAAAACCAAGAAAAATCTGAAGCAGTAATATGTGAATATTTTTCATCCTTTAAAACAAAATAAATAAAACAGGAATTTTAAGTTTTTGAATTTTAGTGTGCCTTTAGCAAAATATGCTTTATTTATATATTTATATTGAACTGTTATGTGAAATGCTATAATTGAAAAGATTAATAATCTTATTTAGTTCCAGAGAGAGCTTATTATCTATCTTCAGGATAAAAGTTAATAAAAGAATAATATTTAATAAAAATTTAGTAATATTATATATATATATATGTGTGTGTGTGTGTGTGTGTGTGTGTGTGTGTGTGTGTGTATACATGTGTGTGTGTGTGATCAAAATAATGAACCAAATTATTTTTAATAATTAATTATTACTGTTATTCGATCACCCACAAAAAAAGTTATTAGTCTGTGTGAAGTTAATTTAATGTTGATGTGCTTCAATGACGCATGCCATTTTCACTTATGAAAGAAAATAAGTTACTTAATATCCAATTCAATATCTCTAGTCACTAAATGAAAGCAAATTTTTATAAAAAAGAAAAAAAAAATATTGCTGTATTTTTTTACCCTGATATTTTAATAAAAATTTATTTAAATTGCCTTAGTATTTAAATACTTGCATTATATATATGTGTGTGTGTGTGAATCTGTATTTTTTTTCGATAAATTTTTTTATGATCATTGGAAAATTAAAGTTTTATATTTTTATTTGTTTGTCATACAGAATATCGAATTTAACTATGACTTAATAGCTAGTTTTTAAATCACTTAGAGTTAGAGACATACTTACAAGAGTAAATCACATACATCATTGTATCTTACAGAGTAAGTAAATAGTCTAATGAAAAAAAAATTAAATTTATATGCAGTTCCTTGGTCCTATTTTAAAAATTTATTAGAATTCTCTTGATGCACTAATATTTTAAACAAAAATACTCAACACTTCTACGACTAAAGCCAGCCAACTTATGATGTTTTTAATTTTATTATTTTACATCAATCAAGGAAAATCTCGCGTGAGCACATTCTGTTTTTTTTTTATTATTATTATTTTACTTTGTGACAGTTAAAAGTACTAAAAATAGGAGTTTCAAAGTTTTGTTGAACAGTCAACTTCATTTCCAGAAGAATGAAACCTTTTTATATAAAATATTAATGATTATTTTACTAAATAAGACTAATGTAAAGGAAAACTGCATATAAATTTACTCTTCTTAATATTTTCAGTTGAACATTTATTGACTCAAAAATATATAACATATTTTTATGCATTATTTACAGTATTTTTCCAATTGGATGCATATGCCTATCTTTAAAATTTAGAAATTAGCTTCCGAGTCATGATTAGAAATATTTATCATATCTGAAATTTTAAATACCTAAGACTTTTGTAATATAATATTTCTCAAGTAAAATTAGAATGTAAATTTAAAAAAAAGAGTTTCCCGATTTTCGCAATGTACTATACTAATGAACAATATTGGAGCCGGCGTTCTGTGATTGAGATAGCGTGTCTTCTCCATGATCTGGGCTTCACGGGTTCGAGTCCTCGTTCAGACATGGCTGTTCTTGTCTGTTTTCTCTGTGTTAATGTGCCCTTCTGTAAAAATGGATTGTGCAAGCGAATGTGAAGTATGAAGTAATTAAGTCTTACTGTTAGCTCTACTGGAAAAAAAAGAGACGCTGATTTCGTTAAAAGAGACTCTGACGTTTAAATTACTGACAAAAGACGCTGACGTTTAAATTACTGACAATTAACTATCAGCTGGCTTTTAAAATGCAATAAATAAAAAAATAGTCGAAAAATCAAGTTATACTTTCGTTCTGAAAATTCATTTCTATGAAACACTCTTTTTTTCATCTTTGAGGTAAACACACTTAGTTGTTCAGATTGCTTTATCTATTAAGTTCTACACTTTTTCAAAGATAAAATTAGTTGTCTTCTTTCTGAAAGTTTATTTTCCTTAAGATAACTTTAAAGAACATGCTAAGAATAATCTTGTGGTATTTTATGAATTAATATTCCAAGTCACATTCTTCAGATTATAGATAAGTAATTTGTCTAAGTAAGTATAAGTAAGTATATAAGTAAGTATAATAAGTAACTTCATTGAAAATTCCGCTTAAATTGCTTCCATTAAAGAAACTGAAACTTACGATTCAAGACTCCTGAAAAGTTAAAGAAAACCACGAAATTTGTTTTGTAACTGACCCTCCCACAATTTGCCTCAACACCGTATCAACAAGATTCTTAGGTATTTAAAATTAAAGATTCCGTGAAACGTAATTGCTGGTAATTTTATTGTGTTAATTATCAACCTTATTTATAATTTTTTTTCTTTATACTTTATACTTAATGTGTTTTTGTTTATTATATGCACGCATATAAATTTTAAAGCACTTTCCATTTTTGCTATGTAATTGTATTGTAAAATCCCTTTCTCCCAACAGCAGCAATGTACGGATATTAAGAGCCTTTGAATTCCAAAGAACTGGAACTCACCCACACATCTGGTCAATAATAACTTAAACAATTTTATTTCGCAAAGTTAAATATTCCCTGAACATGATTCTAATACATGGTTCCAAAAAAGTACGGTTGTGCTTTCAAAAATGAATTAAAAATAAAACATTCTTCTATGATTTTTTATGTTCCTTAGAGAAAAGATTAGTTTCATGTTAATGAAATGCAAAGCCTCTATGTCGAACAATTGCAGAAGAAATGCTACAAAAAAATAGAAGAGTATGAAAATTTCCTACAACGTGCAATGCTTTCACAAGAATCAATTTTTCACAGATCAGGTATTGTTAACCGCCACAATATCCGAATATAAGAATTGGAAAGTCCCTATGCCATACTGGAAGAAGCAAGAGACAGCCCTAAATTAAACGTGTGGTGTGGTTTAATGTCTGATCGAATTTGTAGACATTTTTCCTTTCCAAAGAAGTTGTCCGCTCTAATAATTAAGTTGATTTCCTTAAAATTTTCACCTTTCATCAAGTAGAGGATAATAACGTTACGCAATATCATTTTCCACCATCGCATTAGAGTTTTAAAAGGAGAAATGTTCTACAAGAGGAATTATCCGACTGGATGAGGAAATGCTCCACCAAGACAGTGGTAATTCCTTCCCGGACATAACACCTTTTGACTTCTTCTTAAGGGAATATTTTATAAAACTTTGTTTACAATATTCAATTTGTGTCACTGATAAATTGGAAAATCAAACTGCAATGTCTATTCAAAATGTTAATCCAGAAATTCTTCATAGAAAACGGCTAAAAATCCCCTTTAGACTCGAACTCATTCTGTACTCATTAAAATCGTGCTATAAAACACTGTAAAAAAACTTTTGTGTTTTCTTTCTAGAACGTGAAAATTCGTATGTGAATATATTTGCTTCTTTAATTGTAATTCATTTTTGAACGAGCAATCATATATTTCGGTCACCCTATATATCTAGAAAAAAATATTCATGCAATTAATTTGCAATTAATAAAATTAAAATTGTTTGATTTCATGATTAATGTGTGATTTCATTTGAGAAAAGGGAGACTGAAATTGCATTAATTTGTCTTCCCCATATAAAACAATTTTCTATTACACAGAACAACTCTGCCACATTTTTTAGCATTATAATAACATAATGGTATGTAAGCTTCTTGGCATAGTTAGTTTTGATAAGAGATTATCAAAACTAATAAAAATTGATACTTTGATGAGGATTAATATTTATGATGGAAAAAAAGTACGAAATCTTAAAATCTGATTCCAAAACTATTTCTTCTTCTTTTTGGTGAAGTCACTCATATTCTAGAGTCAGTTCATAGGCTGAAAGAAGGACAGGTAATAAGGTAAAGGTCCTTTTACTTTTTAACTCTCTAAATTTTCTTGTTCATGATTTCTCCAATCCACTTAATTGTCACTCAAAGAACGTTTTCTTTAAATAAGCTATTGGTATGAGTACTGTAATACTTAATTACCTTCCTTATGGCAATGCAAATGACTTGAAAATATTATGTGGTTTTCCAGACATAATAGTTAATAACAAAATATTGCAAGGAGCTTGCAATCTATTGCTATCTTGTTGTAAGATTATTGTAAGAGTTTCTTCAATGTCACCTTCTCAAACAATTTTATCTAGAAAAAAGATAAATGCTTATCTTTATTAGGATCACGTTTTACCCAATAATATTACTGTCATTTAATAAAGCTTTATTAAGTTTTTCATCTAGACAACCCAATATAATATACAAATTGCTTATTGATAGCAGAATCGAAACAAATAAAGCTCAAACATTCTATTACTATTTTGTATGACTTAAAGTTTACACCACTTTTCCGCAGACTCAGCAATAATGTAATCTATTATAATCTTATACTATAATACGAGGAATGGTTGCCAAGTCGAAAATCGCCCCAGAATTAATAAACTCCGGTAAACTTGGGGGGTCTGGGGTTTTTG
>JAPMOQ010065716.1:200563-213482 GCA_026543055.1 Argiope trifasciata | reverse complement strand
GCTTCGATACCTGTTTTCTCCGAGCGGAGCTCGGTCACCCGCTGGTACTATAGTAATAATTCTTCCGTAATCCGATGAATATAATAGGGTAGTTTTCAAAAGGCAAATAAATAACAAATAAGATAAATTTTACATTTTTATAGGATTTGATTTTTATATTTAGAAGAAAAAAAAACAAATTTATGTAAGTTTATATGAAAATTAAAGCAGACGATTAAACGAAACTAACATTAATCGAAGAATGTGTGTCACTATAAATCAAAGACGTGTTTCAACTTGCATAAATATATCCAGTAATGTATTCCCCGTTCTTTTAAGCGTCGTACTAGAGCTTAAACTATATTTGCTGATAAGAGCAAAAAATTAAATAAATATTTAATAAGTGTTTAATAGGTGAGAGTTATATTGTCTCTTTTTAATACTGCTTATAAAAATTTTGAAAAATATAATAACTGTGCAATTCAAAAAAGATTTGTGTGTTAGAAGCCTACTTCATTTACCTTCATAAACAGATGTCCCATATTCGTAATAAATAATTCAATAATATATAGAGTCATGGAAATATATTCATCGATAATTTTCTATGTTTCATTTTGTTTTAAATTGTTCAGAGTTTTGTAATTAAAAACCATTTCTAAATATATATTTTAAAATATCCTTAATTTGAAAGGAGTCTATCAAAATGCGAAAACCTGGTATTTTATATAAGAAGAATTTCAAATGTGGTTATTTAGACTTTATTCCAATAAAGTAATAAGGACTCGACTGCACTACAAGACTGTTTTCTTCAGACATATGACACTATGTCCCATTGAAAAATATATAAATAGAATTATTTGATATTTTCCATGCTACACCAACAGGAGTGGAAATCTTATCACATGCTAATATAGAAGTTATATTCCATCATCAACCCCATATAAAAAAAATTGTGCAGCTTCAGAAAGGTCGAGATCACCGCGAGTATTGAGTTTCTTATATTCAGAGTTCCGCACATAAATATTTTTTTTATTTCTTAATATTGTGAAGAAAAAAATTACCTATCTAATGTAAAGAAAAAATACTAAATTTCATCTATTAGCTCAAAGCTTTTTTTTAGAATTATTATATTCAGAGACACACAGACAAATATCATTCTAAAATTGTGTTTTTCAGACTCAAGGCCGCCTGCAACATGGAAATCTGTTTAAATGGCGAGTTTGAATATTTTCGACGATTATAAAAATTTTTCGTTATACACTTAATATACAACAAAATGAAACTCATGGAATATATCGCTTTCTAGCAACATTCTTTTCTAAGCGCACTATATAGTTATTTTCGCAAATCGCAACAAAAAAAATCTGAAAACTAAGCAGCGATTTTTCAAAGTAAATTGATTCATTATAAATATTTTACTATTAATCCGATAATATAGAGTTTGTATATCAAACTACATACACAGAAGTGGACACAATCTTTACTTATCAGCTAATTCTGTAAAAATGGCATTAGTTTCCTGATTCCATTGCTTCTTGTAATTACTGCTCACTATTTCTAACTTTTCATACGCATTTCATTAAAAAATGCATTCTTAATTTTTAAATTTTTTTCCATTAAAAATTACATTATTTCACACACGTATTCCTGAATTGCCAATCGGTTTCAAAATAGTATGCAACAAGCTCGTCTGCCATCATTTATGCAATCAAAACATTTGTCAGTCTTGTTATCCACAGGTTTCAGAGCAATATTGTCATAGATTATGACTCCTAAGTATGTGTTATGTGGTTGCTTTGAATTGCTATATGGAACTGAAATATCGACGCAATATTCTAATTTCTCGTATAGGATGTATACAAAAAGAAAACATTGCAATTCTCATAGTGATTTCTACTTAATGTAAGCATCCCGAGCCTGAAAATCAAATTCTTGGAATTTTGTCTACAGCTCCATCTGTCTGTCTGTCTTTAATAAATAAGTTAACTTATTCACTTATGAAACGAACCAAATGAATAAATTTTAATATGTAGCATTTGCGTAAAAATTGAATGTCTGTTTTCGAACGAACTTCTGACTGTCTATCAATGTACATTAGAAAACTTAATAGCTCAGAAATATAGTGAGCCAGTTGTTTGCTGCCTTTTCACAAAAAAATTGCTGCCAAAATTATAGACCCATAAAATTGGAAGCAGAGTTCCCAAATAAAATGTCTGTGTATGTTTAGATAAACCTAATGATCCAGAAAAATAACAAATTAGATTGGTGAAATTTGGCCTGTCATCTTCATGTCAAACTTGCCGTTATATACCAAATGTTGGATGTAATCTTACAATATGTAACTGCTTATTTTCTTTCTCTCTCTCTCTGTCTATATGTGTTTTAGCTTGAAGTTTAGTACTGTTCTTGATCTGTTCTGTATCTTTTGAAGTTTGTAAAAAACTCTAAGCTGGAAGAAATAACAAAGGCGAGAATCTACAAAAATATATTTGATTTTAAAAAATTCTCAAACTACAAAAATTCAAGATATTTTTAATTCTTTTTCTTTTATCCTTTACCACATACATTTTAAATTATTCTTTTTCACTTATTAATCCCCATCCCTAAATCTTTGTACTATTTGTATTGCGTGAATCTAATTAGGAAGTTAAGCCTCTTCGATGTTATTTTCTTCGAAATGAAGTATTTTCAATTTATTCGCCTGAAGTAATAAGTATTTTCAATTACTTCGCCCTGAAACAAAAAAAGAAAATCAAGCAATCTTTGTTTTTCAAATTCATATCTTTTGTAAAATTTGTATAAATAATTAAAATAAAAATAAAATTCCGAAAATAAACATCATGATTTTACATTCATATTGAGAATACAGAAATTGCAGAAAACTATGATATTGTAGGATTTTCTTTTTGTAGTTTAAAACAATTTCATGGAATTGTATAAAAAAAAATTTGCTTTACTTTCAAAATTATAACATATAGATCTCTTTGAAATTCAGGTTTTTACGCATCTATCCTAGAAGATAATTTATTATCACATGTTTTTAATTCTTCCACATAAATGTGGGGAAAATAGCACGATTATAATCTTTATTTATTGCAGCAGTGAATTAATATCTCATACAACGAGTAATATCGATTGTTCTGCATTTAATTATCGAATTTTTTCCCTATTTTGATTATTTTAGTGACATATATTAGTCACTAGCAAAATTAACTGAAAACATACAATTACCTCTAACAATACATAATTCTTTTTATAGGTATATATTGTAAAAATTATCAAAGAAAAGTTCCTTATAAAAATATAAAAAAAATCCAAAATCAGCGCAAGTTTTTAAATAGACAGAAATAATAAAAAAATCTACGATCTCCACTGATATTACATAATTTGTACGATTGTGACAGCCATTAAAGTCATAGTCTAAAGGATTAAATAAAGCATGCACGTGAACACGAACGTGAGAATTGAATATTGCATATTAAGTCTTGCTTTTTCCCTAAACCAACAGCGACGGAAAAGTTTTAGCATTATCTTTAATCACAATTAAACATTTTATTAATTACATTAAACATTATATTAATTACATTAAACATTTTATTAATTACATTAAACATTTTATTAATTACATTAAACATTACACCTGTTTAAAATTAATTACCTGTTGAATTATTATTTTACTTTTTAATAGCATAGTATATCTCTTTTATACAATAACAAAGACCCGAATGTTTTAAAAAATTGTAGATATTTAGTAATATAACTTAGAACAGAAAATTCTGTATTTTCTACACTAACGAAAACAGACTTTTTCGAAATAGAAATATTTTCGAAATAGCAGTTCCCGTCATTAAAGGTAACAGTAATTGTAACATTATCATCAAATTTTTTTTCTAAAATATCAAATTCCCACCAATTTTTTAAATCAATGAAATTGATGATTCATTGTATGCAAATCAATCCGGAAATAATTTCGAATTTAAATCAACACTAGTAAAGAACTTGCTTTCCTTTCTTTTTTAATTTCTTCTTTCAAATAAACTCATTTCTTTGTTATTAGCTCAAATCAGCTACTCTGTTCTGTCTCGCCAAAGTTCGCAGTTTCTGATTTATTTTTGTTCGTTTTCTATTTGATTATTATTTATTAGCTTCTTTTCAAGCTTGGTAGCTTCGTTTCAGTAGTCTAATTATCGATACAAGAATTGTTCTTCTATTTCGTCACGCAACGGATATCGCTAACCCATATTTTTTTTATTGCTCTTTAAGATCAAGTTGCAGTGGACACGCGCGATTGAAAAATTCATTAAGCACGTTATCTGTGCCGTGAATTCGTTATGGATTGCTTGATTAAAACTGATAATTTACTTTTTCTTCTGCTTTCAAATGGAAAGTAGTAAATATTCATGAGATTATAAATCGGGAACAAACTTTATATAACAGTGAAAGACTTGCAATTTCGGTGTTTACCATTTTTAGATCTTAATCGGATTGCGATTACAGTAAAAACACGTGTTCGAGTAAAAATTAATAAAAGAAACATCAGAAATATTGAAAGGGACTTCACTAACTTTTAAATTAACTAAGAACTAATAAATTCTATCTCTAGACAGATTATTTTTTAATCATTTGATTTAGAATTTAATTATATTTAAGTATTGAAATAACCAAGATATGTGAAGAAATATTGCATGAAACTTCAATAAAATTCATTTCAACTGTGAACCAATCGATTAAATCTCTTGGAAGTTAAAATTCCAAGCATTTGTTTATTTAAAATTTAAAATGCGCTTTTATTTCAAAAGAAATCATTTAACTTATTCGACTAGGTTCAAAGAGAATTTTTGAAAATAATAATGATGTTTATATAATGTTTTTATTAACATATGTATGAATAAAAGTGAAATTATTTAAATATAAATACGTAGTTTTTAAAGAAAAAGAATATTTAATATATATATTTATAAAATTTTAGCATTTAACAACAAAAACTAAAATCGTTCTAGAAAAAAGAATTGTTACATTTTTTTTTTGTAGTATTACATATGTAACAAATCTTAGAGTGTAAATTATTATTTAAGAATTGTATTCTCAAATAAAATTTTTGTATGTAATACATGAAATTATCTATGGAATTCTGGATTTTCTTTCAACTATATATTTACAATAAGATATTATAAATCCACTTCTAGATCATTCAACACCAAATCCATGGTTTATTATATTTTGTATAACATAAAGAACACTAATAATAAAATATTTAACAGATATGTTATAAACTAATATCTAATTTAAATATTTCGATTATTTTTTATGATGATACTTGTAGAGTGGAAATAGGAAAAAAAGTCGTTCCACGGAAAAAGCATTTAAAATTTTTAAATGCATATAAATGAGCCTCACGTACATGCAAATAGTTTCCAATAACTTGGCTTCTAATTGGAACAGATACAGAATAAAGATATCATTGGAAACAGAGACATATTTATTGAATTAGTACTATTAGTTGACACTCTCCCTATATAAATATGTATCTTGCTCAAATTTTCAATCATTAATAAAATACTTTTTATTCATCCTCTCAAGTTCAAATATATCATTTTAAACTTGTAGTGGATGACACTTGATATTAATAAAGATTAATCTAATATGAATTTCTTAATTCAATTTAGTTAATTTTTAATTCTTTAAATAGAGTTTTTGCAGTTTGTGTTGAAATCAACAGGCATTAGCTCAATCGGTAAAATGCAAGGATTTCAACATTTTTCAAGTAAAGTCGAAAAATGTGAGTTTCTTTCTAGCGAAAATCAATAATTTTTGATACGTAATAATTTTTTGATAATTATTTAATAAAAAGTAACTGAAATTAAATTTTCTTTAATGACCTAAGTAGAAATTGTATTTTTTTTTTTGTTTTACTTTTTTTTGAAACTGCAAAAAAATGAAATTGTTTGAAAAAATTCAAATTAGTTTTTAACCTAGTCGGATACCTTAAGATGGAATGAGGCAGGGAAAAGTTATTAGTTTTACTTTCAATCACTTCATAAAATTTGTATCAATACTTTAGATAGCAATTTTAAAAAAATTCGCATCATTTTTCTTCCATAAACATCAAATTTATCTTGATCAATTTATAATTGTTTAAGAAAATTGCATTATTATTTGAAAAAACTTGTAAAATTGGCTGTGGATGCATAGTGTTTTTTACTGCTCTTATTGAAACTTTTTAGAAAATTCATTTATCTAGATGTAAAGTTTACAAAGATAATTAATTATACACGGAAAAAAAGACAACTAATAGATAAAATATCAAAAAATTTCAAAAGGCGATGGGCAGTTAATTATAAAATAAATATCAACCAAATATTATCTTGAAAATAAAATGTTGCATATCTCTTCAATGTATAATAAGTATTTGAAAGTTTTTATCGCTTTTCTTTCTTTTTCTTTAAATGAAATAACTTAAGTGGGAAACCACTATTACATTGAAAGCAATCTAAAAAGGAAATGAAACTAAAGAAAAGTATGCAATAAAGCTATTATAAAACTGGTTAAAATTCAACTCATTTGTAATTTTAAGTATCGAAGTCTAATTAAATTTAAAATGGTTAACGCATTTAAACAGAACAGACCTGAAAATTAAATGATTGAGGGAAAAAAAAGTTTTGGTAAGTTTTATTTAGATATTTATTCCAATTATATATATAATTTTTGGCAATTCTATTAAATAAACTTTTCAAAACTCTACCAGACAAAACATAATTGATTTCAGCTTTTAAAAACTTCAAAAAAAAATATTTTAAATCAATTATTTATCTTTTGACAAACAAAAAAGTTTTTTTTTAATGTTGATGTACGAATTTTTAAGCATAAAATAGATTTAAAATCATATTTACGAAAAGTCTATAATTTATTATCTAAATTTGTAAATGATTTTATTTAAAATAAGATTTATTAAATTAAAGGTTTCATCCCCAAATAGAATCGTGTGTTCGTATTTTATAAATACGGAAATCTTTCCAAAGGTGTTTGCTAAATTCTCCATCGTTTAGAGGAAACAGTGCAGAAATATATACGGTTATAAAACCTGTCATTAAATTATAATTAATCACGATCGAAGGAATACATCTTGATTTGAAGAATTCATTAAATTTTTTATATATACACACATCCGATTATACTTATTTTCTACTTATCTTTAAATTCCCTGTTTAGTTTTCCTATTTATGTATATACAGGTAATTATGAAAAAAATGTGGTTAAATAAGTGAAATTACGAAATGTTTTTATGTACAAAATGAGATTACAAATAGAAAAAGTTTCAGTAAAATCCTAATTTATTCCAATGTTTATATGACAAATTGTTTATCTATGTAGTTGTAAGCAAAACTCGCAAAAGAATGAAGAATTATTCTATCTTTATCTTCACTGAAAGGAATGTGAGTGGTGCTGTACCAACTTAACCATTTTAACCAGTTACCATGCTTGGTACATTAATTCTTTGAAGGGTGTGAATGAGCATCTTGCAGCATCTTTTTTAAAAATCGTTTTCTGAGAAAATTTCCGAAAATATTACAGTAAAATTTTTTTGCATTGCCTTAAAAATGAAAAAAAAAAAAAAAAATCTTTTCAATCATATCAATTTTTTGCCTTAGAAATTTTTCTTTGTTTAATATATTTTTGAAATAATATTTTAAGCATAATTTTCTACAAGAATACAAATTTGCAGAAGAATTCTGAACGAATGCATCGCGAATGATAATACAAAAACATAAAAATTCTTGAGGAACTCCAAAGTTATTGAGAAAAAAAAAAACAGTAACATTTAAAGTTGCAGATATTTTTTTTTGCCTTTGTTTTACAATTTGAATAACTATCGATATTAATACAATAAATAGTGAAACGTGCAAAATAACGAAGCTAAAGGTGTGTCTTCAAACAGGTATCATTACTCTCAAAATATATTTCAAGAAAACAAGTGATATATTCATTAATTCTGATATAGTGATATATTCTAATCAAGAAATGTAAAAGATTTAAATTTTAGCTTATAATATTTCGTTAAAGAAGTATTTTATATCAAGGTACATAAAATATTTAATTAAAAATGTTTACGACCATTAATCCTGGTGAACCAGTTAATCGCCAAAAAATTCTGATTTATAATATACAAATTATACATGCCTAACTCATTAAAAACTATTAATTCAAAGATATAGATCACAGAAATTCTGATATTTAAAAGAACATTATCGAAATTTCTTTTACTTTGAAAGTGTGTAATCAAATTGAATTATTTATTGTTTAATATTCATAATATGCTTATGGGTGAAAAGGATTCGGATTATCGAATTTGCAACCATATATACGTTTGGTAATGGCTGTAAGGCTTAATAGATTCGTTTATTTTATCAATTTTAATAATAACTTCTCTCTTAGTATCTTTTGTGCTTCTTTATTCGACAAGGTACTGAAATCAGAACAATCATTTATTACTTATTTTGCGTAGGTAATAAATTTGCCGATTATGGTTATGAAACTCGAAATATTAAATTGGACGGTAAATGCCATGCTAATAGGAATAAAAGGAGACAAATCTCCAAAGAAAAGGAAGAAATCTCAAAAGGTTAAAGAATTCGCCCTTTATAAATAAAGAATATTGTTATTACGTGCAAAGCTTTCCATTGTGCAAATTTGATAGTTGGTTAAATTCAGTTAAAAGAAAAGCAATGATTTACAAGCATCTGAACACAAAATGAAAAGCAGGTTACAGTAGTTGGGCAGTGAATGCAAAAGCTGTAACTATTACTATCAAATTCTTCGTGTTATTAGCTCACATTATGCATTCAGTTTTCTAAACAAAAACGAGGTCATTTCCGATGTTTATAAAAGCATCTCAAAAATAGTTACCTTTCTTAATAACGAACAAATTGCCTTTAAATTATCTGACAATTCTGTCAGACAATTAAGAAAAGCTTACAGGCAAGGTTAAGGACTAATTCCACCACCTGGAACTTTCATAATGGATTTTTTTATCATACAAACGTTAAAATTGTGTTTCCTCCTATAAAGGTTTTCTCTTACAAAAGCATTAGTTTTCTTATAATTTAAATAAGGGCCATGAACGAAATGAGTATTGAAATAAAAGGGTGTTTCACTAAGCGTGGTCCATGGTAAGTTCTGGAAGCTGTTTTGGAATAAATGGTGAATTTCATCACTGTAATTCTTTATATTGCACTTGACCTAAGTGACCTGGCAACTTTGCAATTTTAAGCAGTTTTGCTTCGTATGTTTGGAGTGGGAAAGTAGAAACTTTATAAAATGTTAATTACCCCATCGCACTGAAATCGAACATTACCTGCCGTTTTTTCCCTCCCGGCCACGTTTGGGCGGGAAAACGCCTCAGAGGAATCACGTGGTATTCTGTGCCCATTCGCTCTCGCGCTGTATATATAAACTTTTTAATCAATTAGGTCAGAGTTTGTTACGTGAACGACCGCCGAACGTTAACTTCCTCACAGAGAAAACAACAATGCTGCGTCTACTACTGGTAGGTAGAAATATCATTTCTCTTAACTATGAATACTTACTTCATATTCTCATAGAACGATTTAAATTCAATAGGATGTGGAATTAAATTAAACAAAGAATTAAATTGCGTTTCTTTTTAAATTAATTTTTCAGGCGACTGTATTTCAAGTTTATTATACTATTTATATAATGGGCTAGTGAATTTTATGTGAAATAATTTTTAATTAACTCAATTATTTTCTCCAATTGATTATTCAAAAAATGTGAAAAAAAAACTTCATAACATTTACATTTTGATTGAATTTTGGAAACCATCAAGAGAAAACAAATTTGCCATTTATAATAGATGTTTAGTTAATATTATCAATAAATTTATTAAATAAGAATTCTATAAGAGTAAATTACCATTTAAATTTTCCTTTATATTTTATTTATGTTGTATCTTATAGAATTTCATTGTTTTATTTCTTTTAAACTTTTTATAAAATCTATATTTTATTATATTTCTGTTCTGTAGCCCTACTATTTACAGCATTACAAAAGTTTAAAGCTTGTAACTTCACACACTCTATTCAAATCATAGAACATTAAGCATTTTATAAAATTATCAAATGAGCACTTTTAATTGCTCACTGATATTTGTTATAAGGAGAATTCCAGCTGAAAGTTAACATTCGAAAAATGATATCTTTTAATTTAAAGCTAGTTAAAAATAAAACTTTAATTAAATGTCTCTAATTAATCAGAAAACATGTGGATTTTAAATTCCCATACAAATGACTACCGTATACATAATTATAATAATAAAAATGATGCATAATTGTGCGTAATTTTATACATAAGTATGTTGCCATTTATAACTATTAACTAAACAAAAAAAACCTTCACATAATGCTTCAGTGAAATATTGTTTGGCTTATAAAAGTAATAATAAAGTAGACAATGATATTTAGGATGTGTTTGACAGTATAAAAATAAAGCGTTTGAAAATTTTGGGATTTTAAGGCTTTAAAAACATGCTTACAAACTCGAAATGTTGTCATTATTCTAAAGTGCACTTTTTATAATTATTTCCTTGGATCATCCTTTAGTGACTTCAAGATTAAAAACTGATCTAAAAACGCAATTTTGAATGAAGTCGAGTATTGAACTAGATATCTAATCCAGAGCGCCACAGATAAAATCGGAACATCTAGGAATCTTTTGAAGAGGAATAGAAATATAATAAGTTTTTGATAGATCTGGATATGATCTTGCGCTTAGATAGCTATTCGTGAACTGGATACTTTTTTTACGAAGTGTATAAAAAAATATGCCCTTTTCACTACTTTTATTTAATTTTATTTGTTTCGTGTTTTCAAAGTTTGAATGTTATAACTGATTTGCATTCCTTTTCTGATATTTAAAATTTTGAAATTTTATACATCATAAGATTTATAATGATGGCATTAATATAAGGGAATATTCAAGAAAGTGTTGGTGAAAACCACTCCCACTGACTTAAAATCAGACCGAATAAAAATGTTAGATTCATAGTAAAATAAATTTTTAAAGATGAGAAAAGATACTATCTTTCTTTTATTCGTATTGTTTGTTTTTAAGGAAATGAACGAAGTTGTGGTTGGGATCCAAAATGTTCTCTAAATTTTATTTTACGAACATTTCATTGATACGAGATGAGTTTTTAATTCGACAGAGAATATTTTGAAGAATTTGTTTCGTCCTTATGAGAAATATTATTACCGTTAAAGCAGAGACAGAATCTTGACCTAGCAGACTGAGACATCAGTTCCAAAAGTTGTTACTGGTTAACGGTTCGAAAACGGAAAGTTTCTACTTATGAAGAATTTATTGCTAGTTTACTCTCACATTTTTACTTCCTTTTTACATATTAAAGAATTGAATTAAAAGCATACCAGCGGGTGACCGAGCTCCGCTCGGAGAAAACAGGCATCGAAGCTAACTCGAAGATTTAAATTTTCAATTGTGATTTATCAAAACAATACATGCCATAAGAAAATTTGTGAAACCATTGGTGAAAAGATGATCGGTTAAACCTCGGCTTTTCATCGTCCACCAGCGATGTCATGTCTTGATGTTCCATTGGAAATCCCCATCTGCACTGGTCTCTTCCATGTTTGCTGACCATGCACGAAGCGCTTGGGTTCATATCACCACACGGGTTATGGATCATCCATTTCGAGATCAGTTCCTTGAGTTCCGAATCATCTTCTAGAAACTTTATTAGTTCGCCATATTGGCTATAGATGGCAGCACGTTACCGCTTGAAACCTATTAGCCATTATGGTGAACTAATAAAGTTTGAAAATATCCTATCTGTAACTCCGAACTGCTCGACCGTAGCGCTTCAAAACTGGCGCCAATCGATTCCTCGTGGCCAAAAACCCCAGACCCCCAAGTTTACCGGAGTTTATTAATTCTGGGGCGATTTTCGACTTGGCAATCATTCCTCGTATTATAGTATAAGATTAGCCAAGATCACGCACTTGAATAACCTCTGTAAATCTATCTTCCTTCTTTTTTGAAAATTTGCGAACTACTTTCGCTAAATTTGCAACTTAGATTCACTGCTGAACATGAGTCTAGATAATCTTCTCGGGATAGTCTAGATAATCTTATAAGGATTACAAGTACAAAATTCAATTAAGCCAAGGATTAACCATGTTTATGAGTTTGATGAAAGTAACACTTTGGTGATGAATGCCGAATTTCATCACATTAGTGTGGATTAGAAATTTGAGGAGTTCTATCTCAAAGCTATACTTGACATTTGATCACAGCCCATAATAATCAGGTCTTATCCAAAGCCATGATGGTGAGGTTTTGGCTTTGTAACTCAAAGATTCTAGATTTGAAGCCCTCCGGAGAACTACTGATCTAGAAATGTTAAATCCGTTGGGCGGAATGTCCTCTCTCTGATGTGATGCGGTAGTTATTGAGACAATTTACTACTTTAGATGTCATCCTTATTATCTGAATGACGTTCAAAATTATTCTGATGTATTCTGATGATGATTAGGTGTGTGCCCAAAGTGGCGTTACACCGGTGAAAAGCTTACAATTACAATTAAAAAAAATCTAATTTAAATAGCCATCAAAAGACTCGCTATTCAAACATAACTTTTGCATCTTGTACACGTGCATAAAAGAAGCTAAAGGCTGAGCCAAAAAAAGAAAAAGAAAAAAAAGAAAAAAAGCAAAGAGAAAGAAAATAAAAGCTTAGAGGGAAAGACAAAAAATAATAAGAAAAATAAAAAAATGAAAAATAATAATAAATAAACAAATAAAAACATATAAATAAATATAAAAATATAAATAAAGAATAGTCCATTATCCGGAACAAAAAGCTTCAGATACAGAGCTCTTCCTGCAATTTTACAAACAGAATATTCTC